>SNQJ01S0050868.1:0-20504 GCA_010110895.2 Picea sitchensis
GAGTAGTCATTTATAGGCATGACAGTTGCCCAGACTCTGTTTGGATTGGGTAGTAGCACAGTTCTATGCGTGAACTGGCTCAAACTGATAGTTTCCCATACTCCGTTTTGATTGGGTAGTAGCGCAATTCTATGTGTGAACTGGCTCAAACCGATAGTTGCCGAGACTCTGTTTGGATTGGGTAGTGGCGTAGTTCTATGTGTGAACTGGCTCAAACTGAACAGTTGCCCAGACTCTGTTTGGATTGGGTAGTAGCACAGTTCAGTGTGAACTGGCTCAACTGTATATTTGCCCGGACTCCATGTGTATTGGGTAGTAGCACAGTTCTGTGTGAATTGGCTAGATGAAGTCCTATAATGACATAAAGTCCGAGAGGACGATGAGGCTGTGCCCACTAGAGAGATGCTACATGTGTTGATGAGGCCCCAGATGCATGACTGTGACATGATCGTCAGATAGTCTATGTGTGACTATAACAAATCCTGTGTGGCTATGATGGTGATACTTATGACATGATCTGTTTTGATCATGAGATAACTTGTGTGGCTATGGTGATGCTACCTATAGACCGGTCTGCAAGACCATGTGAGTCTTTCCCATGCCATGTGAGATGGATGGATGTGATTGAGACCATTACATGAAGAACATCTTAGTTAATACCTTCCTAGCTAAGAGGGAGTGTTGATGTTTTGGTAGCTGTGGGAGGTATTAACCTTCAGTATAACCTTTGTACTTAGAGTAGAATATTCTGGAAGCAAGATAACCATTAAACAGATGTGGAATTACCCTAGAAGAGAAGTCAGCCCAAGGAGAATAATAATAAAGAAATAAAGGCCCCAGAAAGAGAAGTCGACCCAACCTGGAAAAGTCAATTGGACAGGCTAGTATAAATAAGGAGGTGCCTTAGCTCATTTGGACACACTCACTCACTCGCTCAGCTAGTGTGCAAGTCTAAGGAGCAACAACTGCAGCAGAAGGAGGCGCAAGTCTGGAGAGAGTAGTGCATCAGTTGTCGTGGAGTATTCTCAGTCTTTCTGGTATCTCTCTTGTGCGCTTCTCTTGGTAAAGGTACGCTTCTACTAGCAGAGCTACGTTCTCTTGGTATTGTGTTGCTTTTGTAGTAGTGGTATTTTTGGTTAGGGTTTATCTGTTGGTTCTAGTGGACTTGCCAGAATCTATCTAAGGTTACTGTGCTCAGGGGTGGCATGTGTAAGTGCCTATGGTTGGGTTTCAATGATATGGCATTGTCTATGGTTAAATGAGCATATCAAAATTTTAACAGATTTCTGGATAAACACCCTTGGAAAAACCCTAAAGGGAAAACCAACTTTGAGTTGATTTTATTAAATAAAATCTTGGGCTCCCATCCTGGGATAATGGCCCATCTAAGGAATACAATGCACCAAATAGCCAAGCCCTACAAACCTCAAGATCAGTCCTTCGATCTTGCTGGCTGGCTGCTATCTCCCTTGCTGCCCCTTTGCTTCTTTCCTCGGCCCCTGCCCCTACACACTTGGATGGAAGTCCTTCTCCACCTACTCAATGAGATGTCACTCACTCATTCTGTGTGTGAAACAAACACATGAGCAAAGAGTCCTTCTTTGCTCCAATGTACTTTCTGTGTGACTCATCTTCTCACTTAGGCTTCCTTTTATTATGTTGAGTTAACCCTAAATTCAAAACTCTAGATCTCTAAAGTAATCAAGGGCTGAGATTAGATCTCCCCTTCACTTTATATCTAATGGCTAGGATTTAATCCACTCACTTAAGGTACTAATGCCAAAACTTAGGCATTTAACTTAATTAAACTCCATTAACCATAAAAGGTCATTCACTTTAATTATTAACTCATAAAGTGAATTTCCTAAGGTTTTGAGAGGTAATAGTGATGACTTCCACATGCTTGACACCAAGCCTATGTGGACGTACCCATCCGATGTTAAATACATCAGCAGTGTTAGTGTTAGACAATGTCAGTGACATGTGACCAATATGCGACCATTAATATTAAGGTTAGTGTTAAGTTGTTAAACCGCCATAACTGGTTTAAACTTTAAGGTACTATCAAAACTGTAATCTTCGATGATGTACTTGAGAGTTAGTTGTACATAGGCAACCTTCTTCAGGCTAGCCCCTTTGGTGTATATCTGTTGCAGTATACTATAATGTCATATATTCTCACATGTGTGTTTATTGTGGTTTTATGCATAGTTACCATATATGGATACAGATATGAGGCATCATATGACAAAACCCTGTATGTAAAAGAATAAAATATGGCCAAATATGAGAGTATACATCTCACATTTTTTTCCCAAGTAAACAATCGCAATCTTTCATTTCAGTGGGAAAAAAGTTACATTCATAATATATGTGAAGCACTCTGATGTTCGTTCGAAGGAAGAAAACCTGAGTGAAGAGCCTAACCCCTAAAACATTGTAGAATTTTTGAGAATCCGACTTTTTATGCAAATTCAGAAATTTCACCCCAAACATGAGGTTTCCCAAATCGATCCCCTGCAAACTTCCAGGGTTAGAGTTGATCTGAAATATTCAATTACAGCAGCAAATACTTCACTTCACTTCATTCCAAATCACTAGGCAGCCCAAGAAAATAGATACCAATCAAGTGTACTTCAATGCCAACAAGTTACAGCCCTCAGGGCACGCTTTTCAAGCATATAACTGATTTTTGAAATAACTTTATTAAGACATATTCTTACAGCAATAATTATGCTTCTTTTTTTTTCCGAAGAAAGCTTTGCGAAAAACTCACCGAATACTTCCCCATGATCCATGGATGGTAAGCGGGGTAAATCGTAGCTCCAAGGAGCATGAGAGTTGAACCTGTGACCTCCCCGACTTCGGGGGAGAGTACACTTGTCTGGCATCAAGACCAATTGAGCTAACCCTTGGGGTTTGCAGTAATTCTGCATCTTATCTTCAATGTGTGTTAAATCAGTTAACGGTTTCAGCAATATATTATGTCAAATCAACATGAACAGCAAGTGTTGGAATCCCCACCCAAACAAGAATATAACACAAGCTGAAAATCAAATCTGTAAGTACACAATATTTGGATAGTTGAAACATTTCACATTTATATATAAAAGATGAAGTATATGTGCATACCAATAGCATATCGCACTCTGGTAGAAGTCAAGATCCCCAAACCTTATCTAGGAAAACATAGAAAAATCCTAGCCACCAACTCCTTTTAGCGAGGAATCACTCCTAGCCAAAGCTGGTTATTCCACCAAAGATCCTCCTTGGCATCTACAGTTACATCCCACAATTGTACAAAGCATTTCCTTCTCTCTCCTCCACAATAAGCACACCAAGTAGCATTAAGGTTTCCAAATGCCACAAAACCCTAATCTTCTTCTCTCACAAGAGCTACAAGATAAAATGCTTCTTTTTCCACTCTAGGGTTTATCACAAACTTTATCTTCTTTGCCTTCGTAGGGTAAAAGCCTAACCCTAGACTTTCCCTTGAATTTCATCCAAGTACCTAGCGCTTAAGACAAAGAGAGAAAATATACATAAAGGAGAGCACTAGGAGACAAGTTATCCCTAGGCACACATCTCTAACTCAAGCATGTGAGATCAAGAGAGAACAAGTACAAGATCAAAATGATGAGAATGACTCTCTACTCCCTCTATTTATATGAGAAATGAGGGAGGCCTACAATCATAAAGTGGATCAAGTCCGCAATAAGAAACCTACTAGGTAGGCCCACATATAAGCACTCTAATTCCAAGTGACACATGTTCAACTCCAAGGTGAAGTATCCAATAAGCAAGGCTCCAAGGTCGAATGCTCCTCAAAAAGGGTCTAGTGCTCCACTTCCACAAGCCTCCAAAGCTCCAGTGCTTGTCCTAAGGTATGTGCTCCTTTGGGTTCACCCCACCTGCATGATCACTCCTCAATCCAGCCATCCTCAAGTCAAGTACAAGCCTCCATGCAATCAACCAAGCATCCCCATGCCATCTAGGGTTCAACTCCCTCCTCTTGGATGCCCAACGGTCCTCCTTCAAGGCAAGTTGTCCTCTAGGCAAGCCAACCACTCTCCATGCGCGCATCATGAAGAATGTCGTCATGCTATCCAGGTGTCCAATGCTCCAAGGAAGAATTCCAAACAAGCATTTGTACAAGGTCTAGAAATCAGTGAGCAAGCCACCTCCCATGTGTATGTCCATCACGACACAACCAAGGGTCATCCATAAACCATGTACCTCACATCACATGAAGCATCCCCAAGCATGGTGTAAACACTTTTAGAATAACCTCGAAAGCTAACACTCCCTCTTTATGAGGAAAGTGTTTTCACCCACATCATTTTTCTCCCTCTACAACTCAACCAAACCTGCTATCTACAAATCTGAACTTGCTTGGTATTTCAGGATGGATGGGATTTGTGTAATTGTTTATATTTTTGATTTTGTTAGATATGATTCAGTTGTCTGTCTTGTATGAAGATGTGATTATTTTGTAGAATGTCTTGAACAACTCATGATGTGGTGTCCAACGATTTTGTCCTGTGATGTTGACTTAAGGGATAATGGAATTTGGAAGTTTTTGATGATCTAGGGTTACATTCCTTCAAATTCATAGGTGGTCAGTGTTTCTTGGTGGTTTGAGATGTTGTGATAGCATCTTGTGTTGTTGGATTCCAGCGCAACAAAAGACTGTGGTGAACCGATATGTGAAGTTTAATGAGGATGTGTGATTCTATAGTTCACATGTGTCTCCTTCAAAGATTGAAGGGAGTGAGGAGGTTGTTATTCTAGAGGTTGATTCAGAGGCTAGAGAAGAATCAGATCTAGGCATGGTTGAGATGAAATTGAGGATGGATATTTCCTTACCTTCTACTCCAGCACACATGAAACTGAGATGTCTTACTCATACTTTGTAGGATGCACATGAGCATGTAGGAGTGCTCAAATCTTCGACGAGGGTGAGTATATCTCCTAGGAGATATGCTAACCATATTGCATTGGCTACTTCCATTTGTGATCCTTCTAGTTGTTTTGAGGAGGTGAGGTGTGATGCCTTGATGGAGAAGTGTGATGTTTAGAGGACAACTCCTTTCTAGGAGCTAGTGTTTGATTTTGAGATTGTAGTAGGTTTAGATTTGTAGATGGCATGTTTGGAGGTAGAGAACACACTGGCATTGGTGAAAACTCTTTTCTTGTAAAGAGGGAGTGTTAACTTTCAGGGTTACTTTAAAAGTGTTTATATGATGCTTGGGGGTGCTTCATGTGATATCGGGTGCATGGTGTGTTGATAACCCTTGGTTGTACTATGATGGGTATACACATTGGAGTTACATTACTCATGAATTACTATGCCTTGTCATGATACTTGTATGACATTCTTCCTTGAGCATTGGAGACCTACAGGGCATGATGACATTCTTCATGGAGAGTGGGTTGCTTGCTTGGAGGAAGATTCACCTTGGAGGAGTGTTGGGCATCTTGAAGGAGGGCGTTGAGCCCTAGATGGCATGGGGACACTTGGTTGTTTGCATGGAGGTTTGTACTTGACTTGAGGATGCTTGTGTTGAGGAGCGATCATTTAGGTGTGTTGGATCCAGAGGTGCACATCGCTCAGGAGGCAACGTGGAGCTTTGGAGGTCTTTGGAGGAGGAACATTGGACCTTGCTTGAGGGGCATTCAACCTTGGAAGCTTTCTTGTTGGACGTGCATGCCTCGGAGCTTGACATGTGTCACATAGAGTTGGAGCGCTCCACATGTGGGCCTATCTTCTTGTAGTTAGGTTGCTTGTAGTGGACGATGTCCACTTTGTATTGTTGGCCTCCCTCACCTTTCATATAAATAATGGGAGGAGAGAGTCCTTGTTGAGATTTGAGTACCAAGGAAAGTGGTCCCCTTATGTTTGTGAGTCTCTAAACACAAAGGGGGAGACTATTACCCTTATACCTTTACTTTATGTTCTAATTTTGCTTTGACTTAGTCACTTAAGTCATAAAGTGACAATTAATTCACAAAGTGGGTGAATTAATAGACATAGAGCAAACTATGGAAACTTGAGCAAAGTGGGTTTCTAAGTGAGATTTATGAAATGAGATCTCACCCATTGATTAGACTTGGGCTAGATGTGATCTAGGCCCTTGATATTTTAGGTTTGGCCAAAGAGAGGCTAAATGAGGTAAAAGGGTAAGGATGAGACTCATTCTCACTTGAGAGAGTTGAGTGAAGAGAGGAAGAGAGGAAGAAGACTTGGGTGCATTCTTGAGGAGAAGAAGGGCGCATGAGGTCAAGGTTTGAAGAAGAGCAAAGGGTGAGGGCGCACCATGGATGCTTGAGCAAGGTAGCTTGAGTGTGGAGTGCATTGCTTGTGTAGGGGCGCACTAGTAGAGAAGGGAGCACCATAAGCTTGAGAGGGGCGCTTGTATGAGAGAGTGCACCGAGAGATTGAGGTAGGGGTGCAAATGCTTGAGGGGCGGACTTCATCTTGAGGAGGGGTGCATATGTGGGAGGAGTGCTTCATTGTATTGGTGGAGGTGCACTTGTGAGAAGTGCTATCCAGCACAAAGGAAGGGGCACTTACTTCATCCCAAGAGCCAAGGTTTCTAGAGAGGGCGCAAGCACAAGCTAGCAGGCATATTTTCCAAGAGGGGCGCAAGTCATCATTAGCAGGCACAAGTTTTGAGGAACTCCATTACAAGCTTGAGGATAAGCTTGGATTGTATAAGGTTCCTTGTGTATTTACTTGTAACATTTGCTTTCAGATCTCCCTATCTCTCTTACTGGTTTTCCCCATGGGGGTTTTTCCAAGGTCATGTTGACCAAAAACTACATGTGTACATTTATCATGTTTGCTTAGTATTTTCAATGGTAGGTTGTTAAAGATCCTAAAGGGTATTGTTTGTTTTAAGGTTTATGCATGTGCTAACATTGGTCACTAAAACACTTGCAAGAGAACCTTAAAAGAGTATGCAATCATTAGTTTAAAGGCAGATTTGAGGGGGTGAAAAGTCAGACCTGTTTGCTGTCCTAAAACAGCAGCAAGAACAATTTGAGAACCTTAAACATAGAGCCCAACAAGAGGTCATAAGACAAACCTGTTGGGCAGCCTTTAGTTCCTCAAAAATCTTCAGTCCTTTCATCACTTTTATTTGTTCACTCATGGAATCACATACTTGTGTTAGAGATGTGAGAGCCGGGACAAACTTGTCTTCTTGCACTCTTTTTCTTGTGTATTTTCTCTCTTTGTCTGGAGCAGTTGGGTTCTTTGTGGAATTTCAAGGGAAGACTAAGGTTAGAGTTTGCACTAAGGAGACAAAGAAGACTAGGGTTTGGGATAAACCCTAAAGGAGCAAAAGAAGCATTTGGTCTTGTAGCTCTTGTGAGAGAAGAAGACTAGTGTTTTGTAGCATTTGGAAACCTTAGTGTTACTTGGTGTGCTTGTTGTGGAAAAGATAAAGGGATATGATCTTGTACACTTGTGGGATGCAAATGTAGTTGCCAAGGAAAGGTGTATATGCTAGCTTGTTGAGGATCTTTGGTAGAGTAGCCAGCTTTGATTAGGAGTGGTTCCTAGCTAGGAAGAGTTGGTGGCTAGGGTTTTCTTATGGTTTCCCTAGCTAGGGTTTGGAGAGCTTGACTTGTACTAGCTTGTGTAATTTGTTGTTATGTACATGTACTTCATGTCTTATATATATGTATGAAGTGTTTTAGCTGTGCAAATACTGTGTACTTGCATATTTGATTTTCAGCTTATGTTATCTTCTTGATTGAGTAGATTGTAGCATTGGTTATGCATGTTGATTTGACATAACATAGAGCTGAATTGGTTAGGTGATTTAACACATATCTAGAAGGTAAGAGGGGAGATATACTATTGTTATAATCTGCTGTAATAAGACATTTCAGATCTATTATATGCTTGGAAAGTGTGCCTTAAGGGTTATAGCTTTGTGGTCTTGAAGTACACTTGAATGGTATTTATGTTCATGGGTTGCCTTGTGAAATTGTGTTGAAGAAGTGAAATATTTCCATTGTAATTTAATGTTTCAGATTACTCCCTAAGGTTGAAACTTGAAAGTTCACACATAATAGATCCAGGGAACCTTGAGGTTGAGGTGAAATTTCTAAATTTGCAATAAAATTCAAATTCTTGAGATCTCTACATGGTCTTAGAGCATTTCAAAGATTTTCACATGAGGAAGGGAAGCAAGCATAGATGATTTTAGGGGCTAAATTTCACCAATGGGCTAATTTTCCATGTTTTTCCCAAAAAATTTTTTTGTCAATTTCCATTTTTTCTAAAAACGATTCGCCGAAATTCCATAGAACACAATTATTTTACCTTAAAAATCGTCAAAAATTTATAGAAACTATATAAAATCCTTAGAAAATTGAATATTTCTACAAAATTATTGCCAAACATTTTACATTTATCATATTAAGGACTAGTGAGATTAGACCAGGGTTCTACATTTTAATATAAATTTCCATCCTTAAAATTATCCCTTGAAGCAAGAAAGGATACAAGAAGGATAAGAAGGAAGAAAGATTTGAATCAGGTGGAATGTTTTAGATATCACCAGTTGGGACATTATGCTAGCCAATGTTTTGAGAAGAAGGGGAAGGCTAAGTAGTAGATACAAGTTGCAAGAAGTGCAAGTACTATGGCAGGAGTGGATGAGTTATCATCCTAGCTTGTGACCACCTTATCCATGGTCTTTTGTTTATCTTCTAACACCATGTCAGGTGTTGGATGGTATGTGGATAGTGGGGCATTGAGACATGTCACTTATGACATGAAACTCTTCAACGATCTTCAAAAGCAAGAGGAAGCTATGAGTGTGGAGTTGGGTGATGATGCTACTTATCTTGTGAAAGGATTGAACTCCATTTCCTTTCATATGTCATCAAGTGATGTTCTTGAGTAGAATGATGTTTTGTTTGTTCTTGGTTTGAAGAATTCTTTCAATTTCTTGTACAATGGATCATCAATGTAAAGTTGCATTTGAAGGATAGTGGTGTACTATTCGTGATTGTAGTCTAGTAAGCTTGAGGACTTTGGCTAGAGGTGTGCGAAATCGTGGCCTATACAGGTTACTTGTTGATCCTGTGGCCCTTGTACATACCAATGAAAAGTTGGGTGCGCGTTGTAAGATTTTCATTAGTTTCGTTAACATTAGATTTACCATAGCATTTTTATCTTCTTTTAACATTCAATAATCATATATTGAAATATATAAGCAGTAGATAAACAAGCACAAGAGGACACAAAGATTTATCCTGGGAAAAACCCAAATGGGGAAAAACCCAACCAACTTTTCTTGGAGAGAATCTTTCCAATATTCCAATACAACCATGAACATGCTATATTCACAAGAGCAAACCAACAATGAAGAAACCTTGATAACAAATACTTATCTTCTTCTTGTCAAACCCTAGCAAGGGTAGACAACTGAGCAACACCACAGAACTGGCACAAGATAGGCACATCACTAGAGCAAGATAGCGCACCACAGAATTGACACAACTGGTAACTGCATTTGCAACTGCAACTGCACCTCCAACTGGCACGAAGCAACTGGGCAACACCACACAACCTTAGCCCAACTCTTCCAGAGGTAGCACACAAGAGAGGTCACTAAGAACCACCAAGAATATCCTTCCCCAAGTGGGGCACACTCTCTAAGAGAACCAGAAACCAGAAATAGTGAAACTGTTGCAACTGCCTAGTGCACACTCCAGAAGAAGAACTGTGTGTTTGTACAAATGAACTGACCCAGACTTGTATTTATACTAATCTGGGCGCCTGTCTGGGGCCGACTTCTTATTTTGGGTGTTCAAATTTACTCTATTCTTTTATGTGGGCCGACTTCTCTTCCTCGAAATTATATTTCCACTTTATTATTATTTCATGTGGGCTGACTTCTCTTCTGTGGTCTTCCATTTCACTTTATTCTTTTCTGGGCTGTTCTTCAACTGTTCAATGGTCTTCCTTTGACTTCTTGGAATCTTCTTCTTCTCTAAGAAAAGTTGTCTAGGAGGAAAATACCTCCTGCAGCTACCAAAACATCAACATGTGTTCTAGTCTTGAGGAGGCCTACCCAAAGCATGTATGGTGAGATGCCATGGAGACAGGTTCAAAACCAATTGTGGAATTGGTGATTGATTCGAAGCTTGCCACTAATTGGAGTATTGAAGAATATCAGGATAGGGTTGTTAGACTCTCTCATAAAGGAGTTCACCTTGATGAGATTCTTGCTCCAGTTACAAGAGGATTCTCTTGGAAAGAGGGAGTTGACCTTGTTGAGGGTTTTTCTTTAATGGTTGGAGGTTTTGAGGTGCATGGTTGAGATACCCATGTTTATTGTTTGTTAGAGGCCCTATGTCGGCTATTGTTTGCACTACAAGCTCGATACTTCATGATCGCTGAATTGATTTGTGCATATTTTTATCTTTGTGATTTTGATAGATCTTATCCACTTGTATGGAGATGTGATCATCTTTGCATGGAGTCCTGAAAAACCAATGATGTGGTTTTTGAATATTTTGCCTCATGAAGTTGATAGGAAGGATGTTGTAGTTTGGTTGGTTGTTGATGGTCCAAGGCTATGTTCCTTCATATTCATAG
This sequence comes from Picea sitchensis, assembly GCA_010110895.2. Lineage (NCBI taxonomy): Eukaryota > Viridiplantae > Streptophyta > Pinopsida > Pinales > Pinaceae > Picea > Picea sitchensis. Next base: position 10,622 of record SNQJ01S0050868.1, read on the forward strand.
GTGGTCAATGTTCTTTTGAGATTGGAGATGNCGCTGAATTGATTTGTGCATATTTTTATCTTTGTGATTTTGATAGATCTTATCCACTTGTATGGAGATGTGATCATCTTTGCATGGAGTCTTGAAAAACCAATGATGTGGTTTTTGAATATTTTGCCTCATGAAGTTGATAGGAAGGATGTTGTAGTTTGGTTGGTTGTTGATGGTCCAAGGCTATGTTCCTTCATATTCATAGGTGGTCAATGTTCTTTTGAGATTGGAGATGTTGTAATGGTATCTTGTCTTGTTGGATACAGTAAGACTTGTAAAGATGACAGGATCTACATTCTAGCATAGTGGAACACTATAACGAATGAGGTGAGATTGGGGATGGATATGCCCTCACCTTTGTCTTCGGGACACAAGAAGCCAAGATGGTTTTCGTAGACATTACTGGATGCATAGAAGCATGTAGGAGTGCCCAAGTCTTTGGTGAGGGAAAGTATACCTCCTAGGAGATATGCTAACCATATTGCATTGGCGTCTTCCATTTGTGAGCCTTCTAGTTTTGAGGAGGTGAGGTGTGATGCCTTGATGGAGGAGTGTGATGTTTGGGGAACAATTTCATTCTAGGAGATACAGATTGATTTCGAGATTGCAGTAGGTTTAGATTTGTAGATGGCAGGTTTGGTTGAGTTGCAAAGGGAGAAGACTAGTGTTTATGAAAACACTTTTCTCGTACAGAGGGAGTGTTATCTTTCGAGGTTACTTCGAAAGTGTTTACACCATGCTTCGGGGTGCTTTCCTATGATGTGGGGTGCATGGTTTCACTGATGATTACCCTTGTTTGTACCATGATGGACATACACATTGTAGTTAGCTTGCTCATCGATTTCTATGCCCTCTCTTGATGCTTATGTGGCACACTTCTTTGGAGCATTTGAGACCTATGTGGCTTAGTGATTGTCTCCATGATGTATAATCATGGAGGAATTGGTTGTTTGCTTGGAGGACAAATCACTTTGGAGGAGGAGTGTTGGGAATTTTGGAGGAGGGTATTGAGCCCTAGATGTCATGGGGACACTCGGTTGCTTGCATGGAGGCTTGTACATGACTTTGGGACGCTTGGGTTAAGGAATGATCATGTAATTTTGGTGGACCTAGAGGTACACATGGATTAGGGGGTAGCATTGGAACATTGGAGGCCTTTGGAGTAGTGTTCAGCCTTAGACCCTTGCTTGTTGGACATGCCTACCTTGGAGCTTGACATGTGGGCTTGTTTAGTGTGTAGATAGGTTGCTTATCATGGAATTGGTCCACTTATTATTGTTGGCCTTGTTACCCCCCCACTTCTAGGGGTAACTAGAGGAGAATTTTTTTCTCCATGATCCACATTTTAGACAACAGATTCGATGATGTCATTCCGAACTCTACATAGATAACAACTTGCAGATGCCTCCCATCCATGCTCAACTCAACTCACTCATATGATATGGTGCTTTGCACACTTAGGTACATCATCTTGATACTTCATATCAAGTGATAATGTTAATACATGGGGCATGAAAATGGTGATCATGGGTTGAATTGGATAATGAATCATGATGCTTTGGAGTTATGCTTTTTGCCTTGTCTCACCTTGGTGGTTATTATCATTTTCTAGTCAAGTGTTGCGATGCCTAGGCAAAGTTGTACTACTAGGGGGCCTTAATGGGGGTAATGTGTCCATATCCTTACTGTGAATGGCATATTCTATCTGTCACCTATCCGCTGTCCTTTCTTTTGGGCTGGGTGTTACATGTATCCCAAAAAGGCCAGTGCCTCATAATCCCATGAGAAGAAGGGGCTAGAAAGCCCAAGGTTGATGCAACTTTACAAAAAAGTGTGAAGGCACCAAATTCAAAATGCAGGGAAAAGAAAGCAAAGTATTAAAACCAAGAAAAACAAAGAAGCATGAGCTCTACCTCCTCGCTAAGAAGCCATCAACCCAAGTCCTATGCAATGAATGCATATCTTACAGAAGGACTTAGCAAATGAAATGTTAAAATCCATAAGAGGTCAAGGCTATAAAGAAAAAGCCAAGTCGGGGTTTGGAAAGAAAAAGTGTCGACGAAAGGGTATCTCATTGTCTAAGTGCTCCCTCTACAAAGGCACTCATGAGGATGAACATTATACATGGCCTTGCATGTCAATGACATCCACCCCATGAAGTAAACCCCAATCCATACAATTATCATTGCACATACCCCTTGATGGGTTTCCTTGGGACATACCTCTTGGTCAGAGTACTGATACACCTAATAGTGGGTAATAATGACCCTCCCATACCCAGACTTGGAAAATTGCATAATTTTGTAAGCTAGAGTGAAGTTTGAAGAGGATATTCTATGAGATCTATCTAATGAMTTTTGTATTAACATGACTCACTTTATCTGTTGTGTTTGGATTGTGTACTTTGACTTTGGTCTTCATGATGCCTCTTGGCCTACATGAGCCCCCTCCTTGATGATGATTGCACATGGTTGATGACACCTGGATCCTTTGGAGGATGATGGAGGGGCTATTACCCCACATGCGTGGAGGACATCTCCACCATTTGAGTGCGGTCATTGGGCATTCCTAGGAGGACATTGGAGGATTTGATGACATGGCTCCGATTATAGGACACCTTAGCACATGTGGACATGATCTTGAGGTCATGGGTGATGGGGCATTCCACCTAGAGGATGATTTGTTTGATGGGATGTTTCACCTTCTGAGGAGGACGTTTGGACTTTTCTTGAGGACGTTGCACTTAGGAAGATGACGTGGCACTTCTCCATGCATCATGGCACCCTTTGGAGATGAGACGTTACCTTTGGATGATGAGACGGTGCCCTAGGAGCATGGAAGTTCCACTTTGATGATGATTGGACTTCCTTGATGGGACATTGGGCTTCTCTTTGAGATGACATGGCACTTTTGATGACGTCACACCCTTTGAAGGGTTTGAGGCACCTTAGAGATGAAACATTGCACCTCTTGAAGGAAATGTTTCACTTCTTGAGCCATCTTTTCACCATTTGGGAGTGAGCCGTCCCCTTTTTGAGCCACATGTGTGAGCTTTGAGCACTATTCTATGGGACGATTTGACACTTGAGCTTCTTTACTTCATCTTAGAGACCTATCCACTTTGTATCATGGATTATTTATGTATTTTTTCCTTATCTCTACAGTTTATGAGAGATAAAGACATTATTTTATGTTTTTAGGGCTTGAATTATGTGAGAAGAGTGTTATATCTCTCATATAAATAAGAGAAGCACTTCTTACATTCAAATCATTGCTACTTGTGGAGATTTAATACTACTTGTCTACTTCTACTTGTCTCTTTCATGAAGAATGCTATGGATGGTTAACTAGGAAGATTTCTTTGGGAGCTAATATTTGTGGATCTTCTACTACTTGGATAACATGGAAACTAGGGTTTTGATGGATGGAGGATATTTTGAGTAAGTCTACTCCTTTCATCTTATGTTTTGTTTAATTATGCATTGCTAGATTGATGGTGTTCTCAAGTGGTGATTCTTCATCCTCTTTTAATCATTTTTAAACAAACCCTATTTGTCTAAACCCATGGAAGGTTTGCTAGTGGAGTAATCATTCCTTGTTTCATCCCCAAAATATTTTAGAGTATTGCCTAGGGTTAGTAGTGGACTACCTCTAGGTTTTATCCTAAATTTATCCACTTCATTCTCCCAAAGAGGGACATCTTTTTGACCCCATATGCCCAAAGGAGCAGGCACTAATCTTTTCTTCACAGTAGTCGATCAAATTTTCTGAATTTTACTGCTTAGGGTTAGGGTTAGGGTTTTAAATTTGCTGCAATTTTCACTTTCAACCATAGAAACCTAGACGTTTAGGGTTGTTTAGGCATACTATTTGCCTAAATTCATCACTAAAACCCTAAAATAATTTTCTGGAATGATATTACAGCCATTTAAGGCAAAACGTCTAGGGTTTTAGGGTTGATTTTTCTGTTTTTGTTGGTAAATTGAACCCTAATTTAACCTACGATTTACCTTTATATTTTACTGGATCATTTTATGATCAAAGGGTAATTTTTTTACTGCTGCAAATTGATTATTTTACTGCTGTTATCAAATTACTGTGGCTGAAAATTGACTGGTTTATTGCTACTATATGTTCACTACTGCTGAAAAAATACATTTTTGCTGCTGAAAATTGTGTATTCTACTGCTGTTATAATCTCTATAGAAGTAGAGATCATTTATTTTTGTTGCTGTAATATTTTTCTTACTGCTGTTATAATTAGTTCATTGCTGATATTTTATGCATTTTCTTCAGTTTTCACTTCATCCTTAGACTCTTTCTTCATTTCCTAGTGTTTGGGGGTTCTTCTGAATTTACATTTGACTTGGAAAAGCTCTTCTCTTGGCCTAAACCCTCTACACTTCAAATCTGTAAATTGTCTTTTCCCGCTACTTTTCCTTCATACTTATTTTGTTAGTTGTATTAGTAGTCACCCTAGGGGGCCCTAGACTTGATTGTGACTTGCCTAGGGATTCTTGGAGGCTACTGGGGAAGCCTCCCTTGTGTTGGATACTATTCCTTCACTAAACAGAGGGAAGTTGTTGCCTAGGTGATAGTGCTAATATCTTCCATGTTCCACTTGTTTTAGTGCCTTGTGAAAGCTTTGCGCCTGGTGCTAGATTGTGTGATAACAAGCCTGCCTCACCTTTCATATGAATACAGGGAGGAGGGAGTCTTTCCATAATAATCTTTCTTGTTCACTCGTGTATTCACATGTGTTAGTTATGTGAGAGCTAGAGTGAACTAGTCTCGTTGTACTCTTTCATTTGTATTTTCTCTCTTTGTCTTTATTGCTAGTGTTCTTGAGGGAATTTAAGGGAAGACGATGTTTAGGGTTTTYCCCCTTAAGAAGAAAAGGAAGCTAGGGTTTGGGAGCAAATATTGCTGGGTTTTTCCCCCATTTGGGGTTTTCCCAGGATAAATCTCTTGTGTTCTTTTTCTCTTGTTTATGCTGCTACTGCTCAGTACATGATATATATATGTTRATGGTAATGAAGTAAAAGAACAYTAGTAACTCTAATGCTCTGTAAATAAGGAAAATCTAACAGAATCTTGATAAATCACAATAGTCTTTGAAGAAATATGCCAAGAAKAAATATGGTTGTCATTCATAATCACTACTTGGGAAGTTTGACACCCATTTAGTACATAACCAATGGAAGAATGTGCCCATCTCATTATGTAGCATAGAGTGCCTTTATGTATTCGTTCTCAACTTTGCATTTTTACCAATAATCTCATGTCATTAGAGAGACATCCTATTTCATGAGCCAATTAGGGTGTTAGACAACCTAAAGTAGTTAAACTTGAGCACCATAACATTTTCTAATAGCTACCCTACCAAGCCACTTGACATGGGGACATAGGGATTCGAGTGTTTGACATGGACACATAGATCCCCCAAACCAAGACATAGGGGATACATATATTATGTTATTTAAAAATAAATTATTAAAATTACATAAATAAAATCTAGACATAAAAATGTATTTTTTTTTAACATTTAGAAAATAAAATTACATCAAACAAACATTGGGACACATCTGCAGACATTTTTTGATTTGTTTGTCATCTCAAGTGTTGGACATGTGGGGCTTCAATTCCAACATGTGTGGGATACATGTTCAACACAACACACGTATCCCACACGTGTTAGAGATACAAGACCCACGTTGGAAATGTGGATTCAGAACGCGTAGGCCCTAACCCACGAATCCAGTTTCTTAGCTTCCCTAGCATCCAATGTTCATAACTTTACCATTTGTTGTCTCCTCATGGCTTAGAACCACTTATTCTTCGAATGCAATAATGACTTACATGCCAAAAATATTTATTAATGCCATATTTAGGTTACTTATAATAAACTATTTTGAAATTAATACATATTCATCACAACACATGTATCCCAAACGTGTTAGAGATGCAAGACCCATGTTGGACATGTGGATTCATAACACGTAGGCCCTAACCCACGAATCCAGTTTCTTAGCTTCCCTAGCATCCAATGTTCACAACTTTACCATTTGTTGCCTCTTCATGGCTCGAAACCACTTATTCTTTGAATGCAATAATGACATACAAGCCAAAAATATTTATTAATGCCATATTTAGGTTACTTATAATAAACTGTTTTAAAACTAATAATTAAACTCATAATTGAGTCTTAACTTACCCTTACTGCATGGGACAACTAATTACACCCAACTTTGTAGAAGTTTTGTTGTTGGTTCTCTTTTCTTGATTGCTTGCTTTACACTCATAATGACATGTACATATATGTTGTTTATTGCATATTTTCAAGAAAGCCGGATACGATATGGTGAGGAAATGGATTGTTGGACTATGATTGTTGTTAGACCAAAACCCACATGCGTTAATCTCCGCCACAATCGCCAGAGTTAGGATCCACGAGAGGGGGTTAACCCATGTCGCGAAACTCGCAGGAAGTGTTGAACCCAATGTCCAACAATCTCTCCCCCAGCGCGTGCCGGGCAAGTTTTGAACTTGAGACTTGTCGCTCTGATCCCATTTGTTGGACTATGATTGCCATTAGACCAAAACCTGCAGGCGTTAATCTCCGCCACAATCACTAGAGTTAGGATCCATGAGAGGGGGTTAACCCATGTCACGAAACTCGTGGGAAGCGCTGAACCCAATGTCCAACATGGATAACATATACCATTTTTCTAAGGAAAACCTCATGGGATCTCCCCCTTTCTTGGAATATATAGTGGGAGGGTAGCTCAACTGCCAGCCACAATAGCAGTGGGTAACATCATAGGACTCAACTGGACTTGAACCTCAGCCAAACTAGAATTGGAAATCTCACAACAAACTTTGCCTTGAAACAGTCTATTTGAACCATTGAGCTAACCCATCGGACTAACAACACACACACACACACACACACACACACACACACACACACTCCATTCCAAATAAATATCTTTGCAGAGAATCTCCCCCATCTTCCTTGGAATTTTTGGATGGCTGGCAGATCAACTGCCAACCACAAAGGCCACTAGTGTGTATATATATATATATATATCCATTCCAAAGAAATATCTTCTTGGCGAACCTCCCCTATCTTCCTTGGAATTTTCAGATGGATGGAAGATCAACTGCCAACCGCAGAGGTCACTTGTAACCCCAAAGGACCTGTTGAGCATGGATCCCAAGACCGTCTGTGGACTCTGCACTTCATCAAAAAATTCAGATAACCATTCATCAATTAGATTTAGAAGCCTAAAACTTGTCATTGTGGATCATCGTGATTCATCACTACTGGGAACTCAAATATTATAATCTAGTGGCTGTTGGGCAATGTTTGAGAATGTGTGCTTTTGTACCCTGTTGTTAAAAGCATGAAGTTTACAGGAGAGGCCATGGTAAACCCCATTTCCTGAGCTGTTTGCATGTGTGAATCGTGTTTCAAGTTATCTTCTATGGATTTTCTTTTCTCTGGCCCGTTTATCCTCAGTGATTTTAAAAAGTCACGGATCTACTGTCTTCCATATTCCTTTTCCTTTGGAGATTTGACTGCTTTATTAAATCTCTCATCTGGACTTTGGAGATTTGACTGTTTATTAAATTCCTTATTTTGAGTTGTAGGGAGGTTGTCCAAATCCAGTTGCTGAGAGTAAGACACATTAGATATGCAGAAATGTACAATTGTTGTCACTGTCCTTTTGTTGATCAAGGAATATACTAATACTCTTTTTTCCATCTCCGAGCAGGAAGTCATCAAGGCAATGTCTTGTAAAGGTGATCCAATTAAGAACTTTTTCTTCTTTGATGTAATGGATGGGAAGGGGATAATAGAGGATATATCTAACCAAGACAAAAACTGAAGCTCTGAAATGTTTAGAGAAGTATATATATCTTAAAAATCATGTCCAAGGCTGCACTTCAAGCAAATTGAGGAGAATGTGTATATCTTTCTTCATGAATGGTACATTTTTGTCATCACTATATGCAAAGAGCACGGCAAGGGTATTGAACAGGCATGTGGTTGCATTTAAGCAGTGTAAATCTCTATAGTAGATAAGCTTAGCACCAGGTAGTCACTAAGACCAATGTAAAGGATTGTGCACATTTTAACTTGACAGTAAGGATGCCAAACTTTGCAATAGTATGAACAAAATCTCACATAAGCAACCATCAGACTGTATTATATTTTAACATTAAAAGAGAAATGCGTAACTTATGCTCATGCTCGATCTTAGAAAATACTTGTCTCAGAATGTGTATATATGATATATTATACGTTGTGGCGAAAATTTGATGTAGCAGTTTGTGTTTTATCTCAAATTGAGTTCTATACCGTCAGAGAAACTGGATTAAGGACAGTGCAGATTATAGTGCAGCAGTTATTCTGGGCGTTTTTTCTGATACAATTAGATTATTCAAAGCATCAACAAAGAGTGATGTCCAGTTGATAGGTGCTTATTCTATGGCCTTGGTATAATTGATGGGAAAAATCTGCAAATAGGGTTATTCTGATTTTGTTTTGCTGTTAATTATCCAACTGCATCACATTTTGAACTGGCCCTACATGACAACACAACAGTGAATGTGGCTCACTGCCTGAGAGAATTCTGTCTGAATGTTTCAATGAAGAAAATGTGTCTCAACCTTTCTTTGTATTAGAAACTTTATTGGTGATTGATATGCTAGATTTATAGAACTTCGGTGTAGGTCAATCCTGTTGAGATGTAGTGTTATCTTTGTTACTCACAGGACAGAAGGTTGATCTAAAACGTTATATATATATATATATATGCAACTTGATTCTATGAAGCTATTTAAGCAAGGGAAGTAAATCAATGATGCAATTTTGTGCTAGCTATTATGAGGTTGAGTTATCTTGAAATGAGATAGTGAGCCTCAACATTCCCATACTGCCTCTTCTAACTGATATGGCCTTTTCAAAAGTCATAGCTTCAAAAGTCATAGCTACACAGAAGTATTTTCGCTTACTAGATTTTATATTTTCTCTCAAGTTTACTGCCAGATAAAACTTCCATTAATGAGCAAGACTGGTCTTGTACAATATGGGTAGGCCTTTAAGTGTTTGAAAAGAAGAAAATTGTTCTTTACTATATAATTTGAAGGTTTGGTGGAACTCACCAGACGCCTGTCTTTTGAGTATGTATCCTTCTAAATAGGAATGCATGTTAGGAGATGATGTTTATTTTGTGGAAACAAAATACTTTGAAGTCGATAGCAAATAGGATAATGTATTTTCTGGCAAGTACTAACAGTTGTTTCATTAAGAATGGCAAGCGATAATAAAGTTTAATGGATTCATTTCGGCATATAGTGGACATTGCTATGCATTGGGCCATTGAAGCTCATGTTTGTGTTTAATGTTGGGCATTTGACAATCCACATACATGTTTTGAGGTGAAGATATATGTTGATATTCAAATGGGCCTAGCCGTTTTAATGACAATCATAAAGGGAATGGTGGTGGATTTCATAAAACTTTAAGCCCATGTTGTAGGATAATTGCAATGTTCCACCAAGACTCTGGGACGGGGGGACGCGGGTGCGGGGGGACGCACAAGGGGGACGTGTGGGAGTACCTCCAATTTTTAGGGATTTTTGTGAAGTGGGGGACGGGGGGACGTCCCATATATAATATAAAAAAATTTAAAATATAAAAAATTTAAAAATTTTAAAAAAATAAAAATGATAAATCTCAACAATAACATAAATTAGTAAATTGAAAAGGGACTAAATAGTCAATACTAACAACTAAATACTAACAATAACATAAATCTCAACAACTAAATACTACTAAATTAGT
>SNQJ01S0050868.1:30852-43213 GCA_010110895.2 Picea sitchensis
ATGGAAACCCCTCCAGGTCTGGATGAAACTGTAAGGAGCCTCAGGGCCGAGTTACATAGTTTCAAGGCTGACAACGAGAGATTGATAAAGGAGCAAGAGAAACAAACATAAATTAATGCAGTCTTGCTACAGAGCTTATCTGACATACAAAGGCAATTGTAGCATGAACCTGCAAACAATCATATGGACCGACAACACAAGAAGAGAAGTCAGAATCAACCTGAGATCCGAAAACGTGACTCCATAAGTGACCCCACTGGGAGAAGTACCACGAAGAAGGTCCAACCTGGAGGCAGGGGACACTCATCGATAGAGTTGTCTAGAAAGAAAGCTGACAACTACGAAGAATCTTCTAGTAGAAGGGTCGACTCGCATCCTCACAGGAAAGGAAAGAAACATAAGCATTCCCAAACCCATGGCTGCGAAGAGTTCAAGAAAGCTAAACCACCCTCTTTCGACGAAGAGATTAAGAAGGGAGAAGAGGCAGAATCTTGGTTTCTTGGTTTAAAAGAGTATTTCAGAGTCCATGATTACTCTGAAAACTTGAAGGCTCAAATAGCCATCTTCAACCTAAATGGAAAGGCTTCCATATGGTGGGAAGACCTTAGGAATGTGAAAGGAGTCTGTGAGAAGGACTTATCATGGAAACAATTTGAGAATTACTTCAGGAAGCAGTATCTGTCAGAAAAATACATGGATGGGAAAACTAAGGAATTCTATGAACTTTGGCTGGGGCAGCTCACCATAGAGGAATTTGTCAATAAATTCCTTGAACTACTAAGGTATGTACCCTACATAAAAGATGAAAAAGAAAAAATGCAGTCGTTCATCAGTGGGTTACCTCAGACCTAATGGGATAGGATTGAGTTCGACGAACCAATGACCTTAGAAGAAGCTATCTGAAAGGTGAGGTATTGTTATGAATAGTTTGGGAGCAAGATAAGACCCCACAAGGACTGGAAGAGGAAGAGTAGTTTGGGATTCTAGAAGAAAAGGTTTAACTCCTCAAGATTAAGAACTATGGAAAAGACTCTAGGGGGAGTCTTCCTGCTAGAAGTGTATATCAACAAAATTTCCCCTCTCAAAGTGGAAATAGACCTTTTCAGACAGTCCCAACAAAGACCGATAACCTAAAGAAGGAACCCTTAAAATGTTGGGGTTGTGGATAAAATCATAGATTGAGGGAGTGCCCACACAGACAACAAAAAAATAAGGGGGTCTACAATATCCAAGAATCTACCACCGTCAATGATGTGGCTAGGAGCATGCCACGAATCTATGCATCCCTGGACAATAATCAAGTCGACCACCAAGCTTCAGTAGTGGAGCTGGAAGGTACAATTACCAACCATCCAATTTATATTTTAATTGATCCAGGTTCTAATTTGAGTTATGTAGCCCCTTAGACTGCCAATAAGTGTAAACTGCAACCAATTAGACATGTTAAACCATGATTGGTACAACTAGCCACTGGGACGAAAAGAAAGGTGGCAGAGGCCATATCAGCCTACCAATTCATCATGGGTGGATTGCCCACCCGAGCGACCCTTAACATACTTCCCTTGAGATCTTATGACTTGTTGATTGGTATGGACTGGTTGGTTGCTTATAAAAATAAAATGGATTGTTATCATAAAACTTTAGAATGTGTAAACGAAGAAGGGGGAAAGATGACCCTCCAAAGGATTCAGAAGCCTGTCTCAGTGAGACAAATATCGTCCCTTCAAATGAAGAAGTATTGCAGAAAAAGGTGTTCCTTATATGCAATACATGTGTTGGAATCCGTTGAGGACGACAAACCAAACCTAGAGGACCACCTCATATTAAGAGAATACAAGGATGTGTTCCCTGGAGAAGTACCAGGTGTACCTCCAAGAAGGGATATTTATTTCTCGATAGAGCTCACACCAGGAGTGGTACCAACATCTAGAGCACCATATAGGATGAGCACACCAGAGTTGGTTGAGCTCAGGCTACAACTAAAGGAGATGATGGATAAAGGATACATCCGACCCAGTGTATCTCCGTGGGGAGTGCCTGTCCTGTTTGTGAAACAGAAAGATGGCACACTTCGGTTGTGCATAGATTATAGAAAACTCAATAAGACAACCATAAAAAACAAATACCTCATACCCAAAATCGATGACTTGTTCGACCAACTGGAAAGCGCTACCATCTTCTCAAAGATCAACTTGAGGTCTGGATATCACCAAGTCCGGATTAAGGATGACGACATCCACAAAACGACCTTCAGAATGAGGTATGGTCACTATGAATTCGTGGTGGTGCCATTTGGGTTAACCAATGTCCCCGCCACTTTTACGTTCTTGATGAATAATGTACTCAACAAATTTATGGACAAATTTGTATTGGTTTTCATTGATGATATCCTAATATACTCTAATAATGAGGAGGAGCACAAGAAACATCTTAGACTCGTACTTCAAGTACTAAGAGAGCATCATCTCTACTCTATGTTTAGCAAGTGCAACTTCTTTCAAAAATAAATCCATTACTTAGGCCATGTCATTTCTAAGGAAGGGGTGGCAGTGGACCCCAATAAGATCAGATCTATTATGGAATGGCCTACCCCAAAGGATGTATCTGATATCAGATCCTTCATGGGCTTAGCAGGATACTATAGAAGGTTCATAAAAGGGTTTTCCAAGATGGGTTTTCCAATCACTACCCTTCAGAAAAAGGGGATCAAATTCATTTGGACATCAAAATGTGAAGAAATATTTTAGGAATTGAAATACCTCCTGACCCATGCACCCATGCTGAAGATTGTAGACCCAGATAACGATTTCCTCATGTGTACAGATGCCTGCAAGGAAGGACTTGGAGGAGTTCTTATGCAAGAAGGACGTATAATTTCGTATGCGTCTCGGAAATTAAATGATCATGAGATCAATTATGTGACTCATGACCTAGAGTTGGCTGCCATAGTACATGCTTTAAAAATGTGGAGACACTACCTCCTGGGAAGGAGATTTGTGCTTATGACATACCATTGTGGGTTGAGGCACATGTTTGATCAACCGAAGCTCAATGCCAGTCAAGCTAGGTGGATGGCTCTCCTGAGTGAATTCGACTTTGAAATCAAACATATAAAAGGAAAGGAAAATAGGGTGGTCGATGCCCTTGGAAGAAGTATAAAAATGATTCATCTGGCAGTAGTAATCACCTTTGAAACGGATGTGGGGGAAAGAGTCAGAAATACACAAAAGACAGATGGATTCTTCAAGACCGTGACCTCATACCTAAGACAAGAGCCTACAGGACTAAAGTACAAAGGCTACCAAATGCTCGAGGAAGGGTTGCTGACTTACAGAAACAGATTGTATATTCTGAAATGCAACGATTTGAAGAAGTTAATAATGGATGAACTGCATAAGAGACCATATACTGGTCACCCAGGATATTAGAAGATGATCACGACCACTAGGAAACAATTCTATTGGCCTGAGTTGAAGAAAGACATAGCTAACTATCTAGCTAAGTGCCTAGAATGACAACAAGTTAAGGAAAAACACCGACATCCAGCGAGATTATTACAACCCCTACCGATCCCAGAATGGAAATGGGAAACCATCTCCATGGATTTCATCACCGGATTACCAAAGTCAACCAAACAAAATGATGCCATCATGGTCGTGGTGTACAAACTGAGTAAGTCTTCTCATTTCATTCCTGTCAAATCAACTTGCAAGGCCATATATATTGCCAACATCTTTATGAAGGAAATATTTAGATTGCATGGCATGCCCAAGGAAATTGTATCTGACTGAGATACCAAGTTCACTTCAAACTTTTTGAAATCCCTAATGGTCGGCCTGGAGACGAAATTGCTATTTAGCACGGCTTATCACCCTCAAACTGATGGAAATACGGAAAGAGTAAACCGAATAGTAGAGGACATGCTAAGGATGCATGTAATGCATCAACCTAAGAAGTGGGAAGACTACCTACCATTGGTAGAGTTTGCCTACAACAACGGTTATCAGGAATCCTTGAAGATGAGCCCTTGCGAAGTCCTCTATGGTAGACAATGCAAGATCCCAATCAGTTGGAGTAATCTAGTGGACATAATTACAATCAGACCCAACATGTTGAAAGAAATGGAATAGCTAGTGGTGTGGATAAGGAAAAATTTGAAAGTTGCTCAGGACCGACAGGAAAGTTACATCAACAGGAAGAGAATTCCCTGAGAGTTCAAAGCTGGAGACCACGTCTATCTCAGAGTTAAACCCAGGAAGAGTTCTCTGAGAATGGGAACCTGTGCCAAGTTGGCACCTTAGTATTGTGGACCCTTTGAAGTCTTAGATAGAGTGGGACCTATAGCCTATAGGATAACACTTCCTTCCACAATAAAGGCACAATTTTTTCCATGTTTCATTATTGAAGAAATATGTACATGATGCTAATCATATAATTGATTGGTCGGTGATCCAGGTGGAACCAGAGGGAGAATTCCTACTAGAACCCCAATGCATATTAGACACGAAGGAAACCTCACTCAGGAACTGAACTATTGCACAGGTCAAGGTGCAATGGAAACAATTTGGCCCAGATGAGGCTACGTGGGAAATGGAAGATGCTGTGAGATAGGTATATCTGATTTTGTTTACTTCTATACATACCTATCATGTTGCTAGATAGAACATCGAGTACAATGATTCCTTTAAGGGGGAGGGAATTGTAACACCCAGTTTCCCCCAGTTTGTAAATATAACTTTATTGGCCAGGAACAATGGCAAACTAAAAGTGTGAATGTTTGATTTGGTGGACCTTTGTATAAAGGTCGATGAATGTAAATCATGTTATTTTAATAGATAATGGAAACGTGTTGTATGACTGTTGAGAAGGGGATGTGCTAAGAGAGAGACCACGATTTCTAATGAAAAGGTGGTGGAGGGAACCCGGAAAGGTTGTGTTAACCTCCATCGAACCAGTACCATGCTGGAATTAATTTGCTCAGATCAGAACAACCCTCTGACCAGGAATGAATTCCCGTCAGGCTGGTAGGTGGGATGGCCTCCTCAAGTGTTAATGAGGGATGGGGCAGACTTCCCATCGGTAAGGCTTCCAGACCTAACCACGAACTGGGGGATTCGATCCACACGCACTCTTGCCAAGGAAGGCAAGTAAGGAAGCATGATGGACAGGGGGGAGACCTGCGAAGAATGCAGAGACGAGAGCAGAAACTCTCGAGTCTGAGGAAGGATTGAAAGATAAAAGTGAGTTTTGATCATAGAGAATAGAGACTGAGTCAGGATAAGGAGAGTAACCTTCATCCCTAGCTTCCGTTGAGCTGGAAGTAAGAGATTGAATCTCAAATCATCGTGGCCTAAGCTCGGGGATGGCCAGTGATAAATCCATTGGGAGTGACTGAGCCTATGGTTAGGTGGAAACGAGCACCCCTCTTAGCATTCACATCACACCTTGTGGTTATGATAAGTGTTTTATGCCTTGTATTTTGAATTGAAAATCATGGATGCATGCTCGTGTTTATACGCTCATAAATGATTTCTGTATAGAAGTGATTTCCTTATGTTTTGGATTGGAAATAATGGATGCATGTTTATACTTATATGTCCATAGTCGGTTTATGTATAGAATGAATAAGTCCAAAATATGAGTCTGTTCCCTTGAGAATCGTCCCATCTGCTTGATTCTTGTTATGTTCTAGTTTAATTTCTCGAAAGCACCTTCCCCAGGGAATTACCTCACATCCCAAAGTCGGAGCGAGTTCCTTGAAATGCCTACCATTACAGTAAACTCAGGAGTTTACTTTACCTTGTTTAGGAATTCATGGCTCGGTGAATTAGGAAGGCACTTCATTCAAGCCAGTAGTCTAAGGGAACTTTGAATCATACCCGAGCCCTTATCCAGAAACTTGATTGAGAGTAGGGATAATTACCCAAGAATCATCTGAAGGTTCATGTGACCTGGGTCTAGGAATTTTGTGCAAGAAGGAGTTAATTTCAAAGGTTTCGAAAACTTGGGAGCTCGAAGCTCTGAGGGGTTGAATTTCATTGCCTAATTTTAAGAAGGATAGCGAGTTTCAAATATCGAAAGGGAATATCCTTTCGTTTGGAAGACGAACGAATGAGATCCTTTCGGAAGGATCTGAGGCCTGTCACAACCATTAGATTTGAAGAGGGAGCACAGTTGTTAACGCCTCGAATCCTTCAGTCTTCGCAAGTAGAGATGAAATATGACCGTAGATCCAAGGATCTATCGAGGCCCTCCTTGACCGTTGATCTGACACGAGTGGGTTAGTACAAGGAGTGAGCCGGAGTGGACTTATTCTAAGTCCAGAAGCTCAGGAGAGATAGCGTTTTAAGAAATGAAGACGAGACCCAAAGTATAGGGTTCGTCGAAAGATCAAAGGTCGTAGCCTTTGGCACTTAGAGATTTGAGAAAGCCAAAGCACATGAGGAGATTAGATCTAGGTCGTCAGATCAGAGTGTGAGGACCAACAACCGTTGGATCCAGGAAAGGTGCACGGGGTTTAATCCCTTCGAAAGTGTACAGAAGAGTCGTGGAAACTCGTGAAATTGATCCTAGCCATTGGTGTTGGGAAGGACACATGGCGAAAGATCAACATTTTGTTGATTTGCACGTTAGGGATTTCGAAGGAAAGAGTCGTGGAAACTCGCGAAATTGATCCTAGCCGTTGGTGTTGGGAAGGACACATGGTGAAAGATCAACTTTTCTCTGATTCGTACGTCGGGGATTTCGAAGGCAAGAGTCATGAAAACTCATGAAATTGATCCTAGTTGTTGGAGCTGGGAGGGACACGTGGTGAAAGATCAACATTTTGTTGATTCGCACGTCAAAGATTTCAAAGGCAAGAGTTGTAGAAACTCACGAAGTCTGAACTCGCGAAATTGAACAAAGCCATTGGATTACGGGAGGATCGTAGACCGTTGATTTGACGCGAGTGGATTTCGGGAATTCAGGTATCGGGAGGAACAAAGAAAGTTGTCTCGAAAAATACCGAAACGCGAAGTCTTGATTCGAGCGAAAAGGCATGGGCTGTCAGACCTACGAGGTATTCAGCCCAACGTTGACCAATTCAGGATAATAGAGGTTTAGTAACGCCAAAACTCTTAAAGGATGGAGTGTTGAAGTTCATCCTAGCCATTGGTGATAGGAAACACGGGGCGTCAGATCCTTCACTTCGGGGTTTAGTGTACCGTGGAAAATGGATTGTGTGAGTAAGAACCCCCGAATGTCGAAGTTTCGAAGCACCAAACTAGTCGCATGTAGTCTTGGTATTCAGTCATCGCATATGGTCCTATGCAAAGGTCGTCGAAGGAAAAGGGGCTAGGCCCTCACTTTTCAATTAGAGACCATTAAAAGAAAGGATTTGTCCTTGTAAGGAGAAGGAAAATTTTATTTATTTCTTGCCCCATCATGGGTGTGTTATAGATAATATATGTGCTATAAGTATCTCTAAGAATCCAATGATGCATTCCAATAAGAAACACATTCCAATCAAGTTTCACTTTCTACGGGAACATGTTTCAACGAAGAACATGAAGGTAGAGTATATTGGTACAAAAGAGAAGATTGCAGATATCTTTACCAAACCTCTTTCGAGGGAGACTTTTGAGTATCTTCGACAGAAACTTGGAGTAGTTTCATCCCCACAATGATCTACATGGAAGTTGGAACAACAATATAGGAGGAGAGAATTAGTAATCTTGAAAGGTTTGAATGATTTTTTGAATTACTTTATCATATATTTACATGAGGAAGCACCATGAAGAGAAACATTAGTAGAGATCAGGGGCTTATAGACAGGGGGAGTAGCCCCAAGCATAAATCACCATTTTCCATTGATATCAAAGGGGGAGAGAAAAATAAAGGCATGTAAATGAAGAGAAGAGGCATGAAGACAAAGGGAGCCAAAATGAGCATGATAAGTGTTGTGTCTAAGTGTAGCCATCAATGCCAAAGGGGGATATTGTTGAAAGATTAATTGTCGAAAGATTGGTTGTCATTGATGTCAACCCTTGAACATAAACTTAACAAGTTGCATGTCAATGTAAAGGAGATGTAAATAGAAGTTAACAAGCGACATGTTAGTTGCATGTTAAAGTAACTGTAAATAGAAGTTAACAAGTTGCATGTCAAGGTAAAGGAGATGTAAATAGAAGTTAACAAGTTGCATGTTAAAGTAACTGTAAACAGAAGTTAACAAGTTGCATCAGAATTTAACAAATTGCATGTTAAAGTAACTGTAAAAATAAGTTAACAAGTTGCATTAGAAGTTAATAAGTTGCATGTGCATGTCAGTTGCATGTGTATGTCAATTGCATGGGATCCTCATTAAACACATAGAAGATTCAATTGAAGATCACTTATGTGAATACAAATTGGAATATCTAAGGCAATGATTTGAAGTCAAAAAATTCCTGTGAAGGAATAAGTTTGTAGGAGTCGAGCGTAAGGAGAAGAAGTTACATACATAGGTTCTTTGAGTAAATTTGTGAGTTTAAGGAAGAAAAGCGTGGACATCTGGACGTTGCAGTGAGGAAAAGAGCAGACATTCATGAGCAGATAGTGTATAGGGTCATGGACCTATGAGGAAAAACAATTGAAGATCATGCATTTAAAACTCAGTTCAGCTACAGGTTGAAGGTATGTCTTGATGTGTGTGTTAGGGTTTGTATTTTGAAGATATCAGGAATAATTGTGTCTTAGTGATTCATAAGCATTTTATTTTGAGAACTCTCTTGTGAATCCTGGTATGAGGTATGTGTGGTTGCAGTATGGATGAGGTGTTGATATCAGTAGCAACAACAAAGGTATTAGAAACACCAACAACAACAAGTTATCAATTACAACGAAAAAGGTAGTGACAAATTGGTCTACATTTATATTTTGGGGTAGTTGGAAGGGGAAAGGAAAAGGGGTTGTAGCCTCCTTCTAGTTGGAGCTGGTAAATTAGGGAGTTGGAGCTTCCTTTTGGTTGTAGCCTGTAAATAGGGGGTTGGAGCCTCCTTCCAGTTGTAGTTAGAGAAGTAGGAAGTTGGTGCTTCCAATGAATGTACTCTTTGATAAATAAGAAAAATATTACGTGATTTTCTCCCGCATTGGGTTTCCATGTAAAATTCTAGTGTACTATGTTTGTGTGATCTTTATGCATTGAATTATGGTGTTGATGATATATTGAATTCTCATGATATTTATTGGAGGTTTTATATTGTGATTAAAAGTAATAATTGTGCTCATACCGATTCACCCCCCCCCTCTCAGTATTCTAATAGTTAAGCAATCTAGAACAACATGATATACATCCAACCAATCCATTCCAATGAGGACGTCATATGATCAAAGTGGTATGATGTTCATATCTACAATAGTGTCGACGCCATTCATGTATATTAGAAAACCTTTAACAATATCATTAATTTTCCTTTTGGTCTTGTTATCACACTATATACTTTCCCAAAGCCTAAAGGCAAGTAAGCCTAGATTGACGTAACACAAAGTTTTTTGGTGCAGTTGTCGGAGAACATCGAGTCAATATTCCTCAAACGACACTTTTTTCAGTAAGGCTTTATCCAAATCCTTCATTCACATAACTTAGCTAGCGAATCCATTGAGGGCAATCCCCTCATCCCTTTGATAATATCAAGAATATTGTTTGGCGACTCCACTGATGATGACCCGTAGTGGACATCAATACACACCTTATTATGTTGTGGTTCCTATTGTCCCCATGACCCCTCCTAAATGGGCCCCCGAATAACTCTTTGACCCTTTGGACTTGGCCAATATCAAAGGGGGATTACATGATCTCCCTAAAGATGTCGATTCATGGATACCTAAGTTTTCTAGAGAGGTTGGGGCTTCTAGTAACACACATTGGACCAAATTTTGTGAGAGATATGACTTCCATTAGTCTAGGAAAGAACATCTTGACACATTCATGAAACTTTTCTTTGCCTCACTTACTGCAGATGCTAGAAAATGGAGCACTAACCTCCCAAGAAAAAGCCTCACAACTTGTAAAGATTTAGAACAAATTTTCCTGTGAAGATGGGGTATGATGGAAAATATGGCATCCCTTTATTCCCAATATCTCAAAATTTGAAAAAAAAATGAGGAAATTGTTAGGGAATTTAATGATAATTTTAATACCTTACTTGGTTGAATTGATTCTAAATTTCTACCAGAGAGTGTTATTCTCAGACAATACCTAAATTATTTTGAAGGAAACTTCCAATCCCTCCTCAGGAACCGCTTCCCTACAAACCTCAAGGAGACACAAGATGGTGGTTTTCAGATTGAAGGAAATATCAAATGGGGTGATTCCATTTCCCAGGTCAATCTTCTTCACGACCAAGATGATATATTATGGTTTAATGAGGAAAACATGGAAGAAGAAGAAGAACATGATTTCCCAGAGATACTGGAGGTAAATGATGAGATTAAGTTGTCTATTCCCCCTAAGGGAACATGAGCTTGGAAGAAGTGGTTTTCAAAAATAAAAGACGCCGTGATTTTTTCAAAACAACACGAACCCCATGAGTATCTAGGTGCCCCTGAAAATATTTTTGAAGATTGGGAGGGTGAGAAAGATGACATTGAATGTTCACTTTCACAAATCACTGAGGAAGATGATTTGGAAGAAGATTCCCTGATCATTTTTCATGTTGGAAGCATTGGGACAATATATGGTGAACCCACACCTTTTTATGTTATCCTCCAAACAAATAATTTCCTTCTCCATAATTGTGTTTTTTACCTGGATGCTTCYAGAAACATCATGACTCAAAGGGTCATGCACCAGCTGGGACTTAGTATATCACAACCATATAATGATACATGAGATGTTTTTACACATGGTATTATCAAAGAATTGGTGGTTTCCTTCCATACTTGTCATGGCATCTCTTTCAAGATCGATGTAATAGTAATAGACACATTAAGTAGTTGGGGAATCTTTCTCTGCAAATACTTGGTAGAAAAACTAGGAAGAAGATTCCAAGACCAAGGATCTAAATCCATTATGCCCCATACCGAGGGAGGATTTTTCACCCTTCACAAGGAAATTATCACTGGATGTCTCATTGAAGCCTCCGAAGAACCCACTGATAAACTCTTATGTATAAACAATGGAGTAGAAATTTGGTTTGTTCAAGGAGGAGATTTCAAAGATGAACCTTACAAAACACCTGAAGGAATATGGACCCTAGAATTCGATGGTGCTCAATCTAGTTTTGGCTCAGAAGAAGGCATTGTCCTAACTTCCCCTTCTAAAGAAACCTTCTACTACTCCTATAGTATTGAATATCATTGCACGAACAATGTTGTTGAGTATGAGGATTTAATCATAGGTCTCAATTTGGCCATTGGTAGGGGAATATGCCACTTAAGGGTAATTGGTGATTCATACCTAGTAGTTTCACAAGTACTACTAAACTTTTCCACAAAGAATGAGAGACTCAAAAGGTACTGAGACTTTGCAAGGTGTGTTGAAAAATATTTTGAAGTGGTGTCAATTGAATTAGTCCCCAGAGAGGAAAATTACATAGAATATGCCCTAGTTGTCTCAACATCCACCATGCAACCTTGTGAAGGACCCCTCCAAATTTTTTGCAAAATGGAGGTTTTATTTAGACCAGCAATCCCTGATAACTTAGAGCATTGGAATTTTTTTAAGGATGACAGTCAAATCCCTAGATTCATGGAGAATAGTAGAGAGTTCATTGATTTGCAAGTAAATTTCTTGGTTGAGTCCATGGATCATGAGGTAGTAAATTTGCAAAATAATACTCTACCAAAAGGGTGCATTAATTTAAAAAAAATCTTTGATAGACATTATGTTTACAAAGGAAAAAACCCCAAACAACAAACAAATAAGGTCTTGGAATTCAATAATTGTACTGAGATGGACCCAATAATGGTAAAGATAGGGAAGGGCACCACTTAAAAGGAGAGAAATGAAATACTTGACCTCATTAGAGAATTTAAGGGCGCATTTTCTTAGACTTATGATGACTTGAAGGCTTACATGAGTGATGTCATCCAACATGCCATACCCTTAACAGAAGGAGCCAAACCTTTTCGAAAAAAACTAAGACATATTAACCCTAAGTTGGAAAATTAGATACAAAAGGAACTCCAAAAGATGGTAGATGCTAGAATCATAGTCCCCATTAGGTATTCATCACGAATGTCTAATTTGGTGGTTTCCCAAAAGAAGAGTGGTGACATTCGCCTATGCGTTGATTTTTAGAACCTTAACCAACTATCATTAAAGGAAAATTACCCCCTCCCAAATATGGAACATTTACTACAAAGGGTCACCCGGGAAGGCATGATGTCTATGCTAGAT
>SNQJ01S0050868.1:47992-77468 GCA_010110895.2 Picea sitchensis
TCATGACATACAACGAGTCATAGTGTCTCAATCATGGGTGCCTTTGTAGAGGGTGTGTGGTACCTTCGTCTGCAATGCACTTTTTCCAAGCACATCAATTTCCTTTTATCTTTCTTTCTTTATATTTTCTTTCATAATAGAATAAGGAGAGATTGAAGGTCAGTTCCTTGGTGTGGTGACCAGGTGATGGAAATGTCACCCACAAACACCTAATGGAAATGAGAATGTCGACTCGTGATGAGACCCCCTTTTTCTTAGCCATGCAACTGAGAGCCATTTCCCTAGTTTGGTGACCAGATGATGACAATTTCATACCACTAGATATCCATGTAGGTGATAGGTCGGCTCGTGATGATACCTCATATCCTTCAACTAACCCTTCAAGCATTTATTTATTATATTGCGGGTCCCCTTTATTCAAAGATAAGCATTTCATTGCTTTCTTGGGTGATCCATGAGCGAAGGATATAGAAGGTTTATATAAGGATTTTATATTTTACCCAACAACATCCCCTTTGGGCCTTTAGCCCCTTTTTCCCATAGAATGAGGGACAACCCCTTCTTGGGTCAATATACCCTAAAATCCCAAGAGATAATGAAATGGAGGGGAATAATGATGGAAGGTGGTAATTATGGTCGGGAATGGTACGATGGCTCAATAAGGGAGTTCCCAGTAGCAAACTCATCCCCAAGGAAAGCCACTTAATAGGGAATAGTGTCAACCACCAAGGTGAAGCAGGGAAAAAAGTATAATGTACAAGCACATATCATGAAATATAGAGAAATCTAAGATACAACATAATCAAATCTCCTAAATATTGAAATGATTCTCACCATAATACTGACTTGTACCTCATGGAGAAAGGCCCACTACCTTCCAGAAGCTAGCTGGTGTGGTGGATGCCATCTGCAAACCTGTGACATCTGTGGTGGTGAGTGGGTTTTCCATTTGTGCAAAGGGTACTGCTGATCATGTAATCTCTTAACACTGCATATCTGCAAATTGAGGGCCTTGAGACATCATCTTCTTAGTTATCCACAAAATGGAGATAACAATTCCCTAGTAAGTTGATTTCCCTTTAGGATTGTTGCAACTAGGTGGATCTGTGAAAAGTGATCGGTCGTTCCCTCCACACTTACCACTTTCCATGTTTCTTCCTTTCATCACCCCTATCCTTGTTTGGGCATTGGGATTGGCTACACGAGGAAGGGTTGTACCTTACCTCATGGGAAGAAGGGGATAAAAGTCAAGAGGGTAAAAGTAGTTGGCAAGAGTTAAAAGCCAATTTTGAAACCTTCCAGATGCTTCACCCATGGATCCTCGAGAAAACAATGAAAAGCTTCTTAGTAAGAAAAGGGGATCCATAAGATAACATAAACAATCAAGGTATTAGTTGATGGATAGGGCGTATCATCACGAGCCGGCCTATTATGACCATGAGCATGTAGCAGTATGACACTACCACATATCTGGTCACCAAGCCAGGGTAGTGGATCTTGGTGGCATAGCTAAGAGAAAAGGGGTCTCATCACGAGCCAACCTTCTCATTTTAACGATTTTTTTTTGGATAACATTGTCACCTATGTTCATCAATCTAGGATAGTGGCCCTCAACTATTCCCTTGAATCAAAAGAGAAAAAGATCGAAATAAATCTAAGAGTAAAAGGAAATGAATGGGCTAGGAAACAATTTCATTTATGACAAGGTGAAGCTCACCCTCTACAAAGGCACCCATAGGTAAGACTTTACATTTCCATGTTATTACATGCACCCCATGCCTAAATACTTACCCATGCCACCTCATACACTTACATGACTTGGACTAGATCCCACTTGGGAAACACCCCAAACTTGAGAGAGGTTATCCCAATAGGAAACCTTGAGACCTTCTCCAATCCTAACTTGTCAAATTGCATAACATCTTTGAGCATTTGTCTGGGTTAAGTGGGGTTTGATGCACATGTTTGGGTAATTTGATTATTGGATGTGATTTACAAGCTATGATCCATGTGACTTATGAACCCATGGAGGGAATACTTGTTTTTGTTGCAGGACCTTTCCCAGTGGACAGGTACACATGAGGGAATTATTAGCTCAGACCTTCATGGGGGCTTAAATCCCACATATGGATGTTGAAACCCCAACTAGGGGTAAGAAGAAATTGAAGAATTGCACCAGAAGAAAGAAGGATGTTTCCTTTAGAGGCACCCTAGCAGACCTAGATCTAGGGGACCTTTCTCTTCCCACATGGACCTTATCCCTTGAGGGATCTGGACGTCACCATCATAGCCCTGGACGTCACCTAAAGCTAGGGTTTCATTTTTTGAGGCATTTGTGAGCCTGATGGCACGTGCGGGAGTCATTTGGGGCCTATAGAGGCCAAGCGCCCTACTTTTCCAGCTCAACGTTTCACTTATGGGGCTCAATATCACCCTAGAAGGGCATGATGTCACCCTGGGAGGTGTTTCTAGATGCAAATTAATTTTTATTATGTCAAAATTGAATTTTGTTGTAATTTGGCCAGGCTGTCCTTGTCTTGACCTAAAAGATGAATTAAAGGTCAAAATTTTGTATAAATAAACATAAAGTACTCTCATTTTACACATCAAAACTTGTCATTTAAGACAGGAGGTCTGAAATTTGCACCCTAGTGAGGGTTATTGGCTGAAATTGTGAGGCATTATTTTTGTTTAAGGCTATTTTTTGCAACTTGGATCAATCTTGGAAGTTTTATGGTGATCTTGAATGGTATTCTCATGATTATTCTTGGTGCAAGTAAGTGAAATTTGCATTTTGTCATCTAGTGAATGGTTTGTTGTATGGTTTTATTTTCTCATACAAGATTATGAAATTGCATGTTGTACTTAATGCTTGAAGTAATAAACTTAAATTGCTACTTTCTTACTTTTTATTTTCCAAGCTTTTTATTGAATTGATCTAGTAACTAGTGAAACCCTAGAGCCCTAAATTTCTAGAACTCTAAGGATTTGGGCTTATTTATTGTTGCATAACTTTATTTTTACTCCATAAGAAGGCTAAGGAGAGCAAGGCACTAGGGCCTAGAATTTCCTACACCCTAGCATCTTGTCTCTTGAGGTCAAATCCTAGAAGGACTTAAGTTACTACTTCTCCTAGGCCTTTTCACCTCTTAGAATTTTTTGCATCATCATCAATTTATTTACATCCTTAGAAGAAGCCATCCACCTTGACTCCATTAACCTTGAAGGCACTAGTCCTCTTCTCCTATTCCTTGACAAGACTACACTCAACTTCACTTGTTATTTCTACCAACTTAGCCTAACTTACTAACCTAGTTTTAAGGTAATAACTTTCTGTTGTTGCTAACACTGCTACAACCATTATATAGTAGCTCATTTTAGCTTAAAAGTTAACTAAACCAATCCAAAAATTGCATGAAGCAAAGTACTATCAGTTGGAGTTAAAGTGTGCCTAAATTGCTCTTTACAAAGTGCATTTCTGAAGGTTTCTTGCAGCTGTCATCACTCTTGTTTTTGTTGTTGTTATGGTCACTTTTGACAACATGTTAAACTCATTTGTTGATTKATAATCCACCCGAAATTTTTACTAGGCAAGGCACAATCAATAAATGCTAAAAGTGTTCACTAAATTTCCTTAGCAAGGTACTTTTCTGAGGTTGTTTGTTGTTGTAATAACTGTTAATTTGTTGTTGTTAAAAGTACTATGACAAACTTTTAGAGTCATTACTTGGCTTCTATTAATCTAGAAATTGTAAGTGGAAAAAGTATTATCATTGCAAGGTATTTATATTTTATTACATTGTCCTTATAAGTTACAATTTTCTAGATTTATTAATGTTTCTACACATCTATCTTTTATGCATAAACTTGTTTGGTAGCAGAATTTTGTAGTGAAGTGAATGATTGAAAGCATTGATATCATTGGTTACCATATAACGTTTGTTGTTTCTTTGGTAAAGGGAAGATATCATTCACCTTATGTCCCCTTAACCCCCTTGACACAACCATTCCAAGTGACTTCATTCATTTGAGTGACCTAGAGAGAGGGGTGGTATTACCTTGTCTTATCTTCCTTCATCAACCAACTAGGTCTTGGGATGTCTCCCTTGGAGTGAGGTTTTCCTCCTCCTAAAGAGAAAGAGGTACCCTATTGGGGTGACACTGACAGGGTTACCTTCGTGTTACGTCAATCTATGCCTACTTGCCTTTAGGCTTTGGGAAAGTATATATTGTGCAATAACAGGTCCCAGTAGCTAGTTGAACCAACCGCGATTTCTCATGCTCACTTCTATTCAAATGAACTATTTCAACTAATTTAGGGGCAATGTAACTATGCATTTCTCTTGAATCAATTAAAATGGCAATAGGATGATTTGCAATCTTATCTTCCACTTCAATCATGTTTGGTTTCCTATCGATTTTTTAAGGATGCATATAGTCTTGGGATGTTTCTACCCACATCTTACACTATAGTTTCCTCTTGTATTTTTAACACATTCCTCATCATTTCTCCCTTACGAGGACAATCTATGTGCATATGTTCTCCTTTACATCCCCAACATTTAATTGGATACCTTTCCCTTTCTCCCAAGGATTCTACCTTCTTGGATTCACTTTGAGAAGGCTGACCTTGTTGATATATATTAGGACTATTCTTAAATAAAGGAGGTTTGAATCATTTCTTCATGTAATCCATTTGTTCCTTCTTATATTTCAAAGACTTTTGGAAAACTACTATGCCTTTGTTTTTCTCATATAGGTATTTGGCCTTCCTAATGGTCTCTTCCAGAGTCGTAGGCTTATCAAATTGGATCTTGTCTTTGTAAAATGATGGTAGTCCACTTAAGAACCTTTTTATCTTCACTTTCTCCTCTTTAATAAATCCCACATATCTCAGAAACTCCAAAAGCTTCTTCTCGTGGCCATAGTCCCCAAATTGAGTTCAAAGAATTCCTACATGTTCTTATCATAATAGTGCTCAGAAAAATATCACTACTGGAAATACTTCTTGAATTTCTTCCAAGAGATGATTTTCGTATCAATGTGCTTAACTTTCTTCAACTAATCCAACCACATAGAATCCTTTCCTTGTATATGGTATATATGAATATTGGCTTCTATATTGGATGAGTAGCCATGCAATTGAAAACATTTATTTTCCCTAGAAACCAAGCTTAAGCATCCTCTCCCCTTTTGTTTTACCATCAAAAGTTGGCAGCTTAATATTCCTAAGCTCTCCTTGAAAAATTTCCATTTCATGTCTTCTTCTTTGATGCTTAATAGGGGACACTTCTAGGATACTCATTGATTCTTTATACACATTTGATTTCTTGACTAAATAAGTGGGTGAGTAATGTCATCTTTGAGTTCTAATAACACTTCTTAAGTGTCTGGATATTCTATATATATCCCTCCTTGCATGAGGTATGACTTCTTCCTCATGTCTTGAACTTGATCCATTCTTTATTTTCCTTTGCAACTGATTTGAAATATGTAGCGGTTGAGTATTTAACTGATTTTGTTCCTCCTAAGCTCTTATTATCCTCTCATTATCATCTATGAAAATTTGCACATCCATACTCAAACTCCTCATGGTTTATACCAGTTATAATGGATCTATTATGTCCATTAGACTATGTCTCCTCATTCCATAAACTAATAATTAGGCATTTAAATTCTCTTCATGACTATAAATTCCATGTCTCTTCCTCAAGATAGCTCTTCAATTCAGATCTTCACTTGTTCTTGATTTGATATTTATTTTACAAGAAGTGTGCATACAAATAATATTATTAGATACACTTCATTTCCATACCTATAGAATTTCTTTCAAATTCTGGAAATTATGCTCATTGCCATTTTTTTTAAATCAATTAAGCCAATGGGTCCTTCTTCTTCTCAATTTCTGAAGAATCATGAAACACTTATCTAGATTCTAAGTCTTCATGCATATTTTCCTCTAAATAATACTTATAATGACTATACTCATGCTCCAATTTGAACTAAGAGATAAAAGTTATAGCTCTCACAAATCACCATTTTTTCCCATTTTCTAGATTTTCCTCAATGGTTCAATCAAGCTCAGAGGTCAACATTTTCCACCTGTAAAAGAAAAATTTTCAGGAAACAAGAAAACTTTTGTATAGGGAAAAAATAATAATTATTATGGTGAGTACATAGAAACTTCTATTTTGGTGATCTAATGCTCTTGTCGTTTTCTGCATCAATTTGGCATTGTCAATTTTGTTATTTTTAAACTTTCCCCGAACTTGGAATTTTTAGCAAAAAATGTTTTCTTCCAAACAAAGCAAAGCTAGAAGAAATTCAATGAGAAAAATTTGTATATATTGTCTATGAGATCAAATGTTGACTAGGATAATTTCTCCATATTGGTGATATTGGGTCCATTTTCCTCCCCTGGAGACTTCAAAAATCCCCCAAAAGTCTCCTAGAATAGTGGATTCCGGTCTATTTTTGCATCTCCATTCCAAACCCTTTGGAATTTGGAAAAATGATCCATTGGGTTTCTTCGTGTATACTTCCATTATTCATTGTCTAGATTTTATCAACAACAAGGTTGTTGGCAATGAGTACCACCTTGTTCTTCAAAAACCACTAATTTGCAATTTCAGGAGTTCTAGAGTTGAATTAGTCAATGACCTTCACTAACACTATAAGAATGATCCTCACTATATACCTACCCCTAAAATTTCTCTTGAATTTGAGCCTCATTGCTCATATTATGGCCAAAATAAGATTTTGGTTGCTCTTTTTATGGCCAGTGACTCTATCTTGTTGACGTGGCATGACACATGATTGCTAATGTGGTAGATATGTCCTACATGTTATCTCCCACATATGCCATGTCATATGTCTTACCTCTTGAACTACCATGTTAGGTCTCCATGGCCCCTTTTCCTTTCTCTCACTTACTTTCTTAACTTTATTTATTATTATTTGATTAATCGTGGTCCACTTGTACCCCATCGTCCTTATCTACCACTTGGCACAATCTTGATCATGGATGGGATAGGGTGTCACACTATATCCTTGCCTCATCCACCTATCATGTTTTCATAGGTTGATGTTATGGATGGGTGTCCCATCTCCAAAAAACCCTATTTTGTGTACAGGTTCCTTGCACTAGATCTCAGATCAACCATTGATATCTACTGCAAGGTTATAACTTATCACCAGTTAACAATGGCTCATAGCTCTGTAACCTCTTATCACTCATTTTCTTCCCAGGGGACACACATCACCCTGGTAGTGGTTATGGGGGCGAAGAGAATGGTTGAAAAATCTCCTCACTTTCCTTTGTAAACCACTTTTTACTAGCCTGGCCACCTTTCCACCATGGATCCTACCTCATGGATACCACATGTGCACATCGACTCCATGTGACATCACTTGGCACCTCAATGTCACCTATATGGTTCCACATCTACTAATATGGTCCATGCCATATTTTCATCATTTTCCAAAAATTCTTATATATATCTGTGTGTGTGTGTGTGTGTGTGTGTGTGTGTGTGTGTGTGTGTGTGTGTGTGAATATTATAATTCACAACCTCCATGAATTTCTCAGTCTCAACCTCCGCAACTCGTAACACTCAGTGATTGAATTCAATCCCATGGCCTATGGATTTGCTACCATTACAAGAATTTTAATTCACAATTTTCATGATTTTACTCAATTTCTTCCACAATATTGATCTCTATAAACATGAATTATAAAATTCATGTCACCGTGTGCTCGAACAATTATCCAATTTAGGGATTTTAGCCCTTATTCCCATAATCATTGGATTCATACTTTTTCCCCAATTATGCACCTTGGGGAATTTTATCAAACACTTAGTCTTCAAACTATAATTTTATTCCTCTACAAGTTGGGTTATGGCCCATATAGCCTTAGTGTTGTAACCATGGTTCTAATACCACTTTTAAACATACTAACTACCCTTGCACATTGTTGGGGTAGTGAGTACTTCTTGAAACCACAATGTCAAACTATGATAGCATATACCTCTCTATCCTACTATTAATGAATTAATACATGCAATCATGATAATGCAGGCTCAAGAAAACATGATCATTTGTTCATAATCGAAAATAACACCATAAATATAGACACATACTTATGCATGCAATGGAACAACATTAAATTAATAATAAAGCGACATTAAATTCAACATAATAATGAATTAACCATGACACTTATCTTTATGGAAATCGATCACCAACTAGTTGTAGATGAAGGATGTTCCACCCAACCATAGGCTCACCCTTAAACTTAGTCTCTATGAAACATGCCACCCCTAACTTGAGGCTATGAGTCCAAAATAATGAATTTCTCCTATGGCTAGCTCTAGTCCCCTTACACAATCCACTTTTCCCAATATTCACATGCCAGAAACTCTCACAGCAATTCCAATCCACTAGTGCTCTTTCCCCTTCAACTTGCACAACCCAAGGAATGGGACCCCATTCTTTGCCACACAATCCTTTGGCTATCTCACTTCTCTTCAGGTTTCCAACATAGATCAATCAAGGAATCTCGTTGCTAGGGACTCCATGAATTCTCAGCTACACGAGAATTTCTCAATGGCAACAATTCCTTTACATAGGGTCATAATTTTCCACATGGGTTCCTTTCCCACAATGTTATTATAATCATGGCATCTTATCTCTCAAACAAGGCTTCCATTAGAATGATTGAAAAAATACCAAACAATAACCAAAGGCCATGAATTATATTTGCATGTTTCTAACTCACCACATGTCTTCCTAAGAAGTTGACATATCTCACTTGCATACTAACTCCAAGGTTGATATAGCTTAGAATAATATAAGGTAATTGACTTAGGACAAAAAAAAATAAGTGAATTGGGATTATAATAAGATATTGTTATTTACTTTGGCCCCATTTTAGCCCCCTAATCCCCCTTTCATTCATCTCTTGTGGAATCATAGCCCCCCATGTTTTTGTCCTTCTTTGTCTGTAGTCAATGATGTATTTTACTATCAATGTACAATATTCACATATTAAATTGCGTGGCCCTTGTCCATTCATCATATACACAAATATACATTCCTAATTTAGGGATCAAAACTAGGGTGTTACAAGTAGCATCATTTTCAACTATGGTTGTACCACTCCATGCTAGAAAAACCAGTGGCAAGTTTTTCCAATGGGTAAAGAATTAGCACAATAATTTTGAAGAACTAAAATGAAATGTTAGTCAAGCAACAATCTTGGATTTGACCAATTTTCAAAATCCCTTGAAAGTGAGATAGAAGTGAGTGGGTATACTATGAGGTAACTCTTCATGCAAAGAATTTTAAGTGATGTTACTATATCTTAAGTGGTTTCATGGATCATTCTTGAACTACACCACACATGGTCCAACGAGATATATTCCTTAGTGTAAGTTGTTAAGAAATGGAAGCATTACCTAATGGTAAAGGAGACCATCATCCGCACTAATGACCAACCTCTACAATATGTATAGGCCCAATGTAATCTTTATCAAGCAAGACACTACAAATGGATGACATTTTTGCAATGATTTCATCTCATCATCACATATAAGAAGGAGAGAACTAACTAGTTGGTAGATATATTATGAATACCAATAGATTCCAAAATCATAGTGCATACTAAGCCATGGGACATTATCTCTATGAATAGTGTGGTCAGTATACCAAGAACTAAGACGAAACATGACTATCTCTTTATGATAGTGGACATATTTAATCAAATGTGTACCATTATAAGTCCTTGTAAAAAAACTGTTAAAAAATAAGATGTAACTATCGTATTATTTTAAAGGATCTAGATTCACTTTGAAATATCAAGGAACATCATCTCTAATAAAAACACAATAGAAATACCTTTGTACAAGTTTTTTTTCATCTAAACTGGAAGATAATATGTTAAGTAAAGGTTGCGGCGATGCACACAACAAAAGTACAAGTTTTTTTCCCAACAAAACTGGAAGATAATATATTAAGTAAAGCTTGTGACGATGCATGTAGAAAAATTACAAAGGAGGGACATTCTTACAAAAATAGGGCTCTCAGAGGTCTCTAAAAGATTATTATGTCTACTTATAGCTAGAAATTTCAAATGCTCAAAAAAGGAGCATACATCAAAATTATTTACAATATAAACCTTTGTAAAAACCCCTAGACAAAACTAGAGGAAGCACTGCATTCATGATTAACCAGAAGGATAATAAACCTACATAAAAATAACATCCATTTTGGACCCTGAGACTGAAGAATTCAAGTCAGGAATTTTGAAATTGACCTCAGGAGAGGAAGTCACGTCCAAGTAGGTAGAGGCAGACGAAGATACCCACATTTGGTGAGGGCGAGCCAGGAGGTCCTCAAGTTGTGTTCGAATTGCACTGCACTAATATTGAAGATGTTGGATGAATATTTCAAGGATGGAAATCACCTGGGTAGAGAGGCTACCCAGGCAAATTTGCAATGCATGTGTTAAATTCCGAAGGTCGTTTACATCTTTCTCTAGTTGAGAGAACAACACCTTGGAGTTGGCTTTCCCTCATTGTGCCATGTGGTTGAGAGCCATAGGGGTGTGACGAACCAACAATACTTGGAGACCATAGACAACAGGGTAGCAACAAATCAATAGAAGCACCTCAAAAAGCACCATCAGAATTGTATATTGCAAGGCATATATCCTGAGCTGCACATGAGATATTAAAGCCATAATGATTGGTCCTTTCAAACCCATAACCCATTTCTTGTGATAATTCCATATATAGTTGAATGTGTCCATGGAGTGAATGGAAATTCCGCATTCAGTTGCAAGCAAACGTAGGAGGGGATTAAACAAAGAGTATGTATAGGGGCTATTAAAGCAAGGTGACAAGAGACTTGGCGTTTACATGAGATGATTGTGGAAAGTGGCGACCGCTAGGTGAAACCATGATGCCCCTAATAAATGAGGGGGGAACATTAGGGAATGGGCATGAAATTTAAAACCCTATTGATTCTAAGATCCCCCACTTTTCCTTTTGTACCAATGTTTGTCGACCAGTTTGTAAGGGAATTATTGTGGTGAAAGATATGCAAGAAATCCGCTTCCGTAAAGCTCCGAAGGATAGATTGAATTTAGTGGAAAATGGAGCTTGGATGAGCATCCCAGGGGAATGTGCCTAGTAGCAAATGTCTAATGGCATTTTTTAAGTCCCCAAAATAACGATCTTATGGATGTTACAAGCTCTAGCCAAGGTGAGCCCTTGAAGGAGGGCATAGACCTCGACTTGGTCATTGGTGGTTTGACCAATATTCCCAAAGAAAAGACTCTACGATTCCTTTAAAGCCAAAAAAAACCCCACCCACTCCTACCACCTCGACATTATGTACAAGTTAAAACTACTATCAACAAAATGTGAATATGATATAACCCAATGACAACCATATCTACAAATGATAAATCATGAATCTAAATCCCACTAAAACATGCAAAACATATTAACACATTAGAGTTATTTTTTCTTTTCTAAGATTCTCTTCCTTAGTCACTTCAAATATATTAACACATGAGAATTAGTTTTTCTTTTCAAAGATTCTCTTTCTTAGTCACTTAATATTATTTTCTATATGCATAATTTTTACATGCTAATAGTTTCCAATAAAATTATATTATGTTACCTCACCTTAAATATTATCTCAAAATGAAATTTGTTTTCATAAATTTTTTAAAAATATTAAATATATTAACACATGAGAATTAGTTTTTCTTTTCAAAAATTCTCTTCCTTAGTCACTTAATATTATTTTCTATATGCATAATTTTTACATCCTAATAGTTTCCAATGAGATTATATTATATTATGTTACCTCACCTTAAATATTATCTCAAAATGAAATTTGTTTTCATAATTTTTTTAAAAATATTTGTTTTGTGAATAATATATCATATAAATTAGAGAGTAAATTAAAAAATCAACAAATTTAAATTTTTTATAAATTTATTATTTTTTCAATAAAATAAATTTATCTTAATTTATTTGTTTAATTTTAATAAAAAAAAATTTAAATAATTAAAATTTAGAAATACAAAATTTTAATTATAACTTTTAATAAAAAAAATTGCAGAATTTTAAAAAGAAAAAATTAAGTTTACCCAAATTTTTAGGTTACTCCATATAAATCACCACAATTAATGGAGTGGGCTAACTAGGGAGCAATCTTTCCTTAGGAGTTACTTTTCCGGCAGGTTTTCAAGCGGCTTGCTTTTAAATTTCAGATCAATCCAAAACTCTGATCGATTTTCTGAGTATTTGGATTGGTTTAGAATGGAGCAAAACCCTTGAAAATAAGATTCTGAAATGCATGAAACTTTAATCCATGCAAAACTCAAACTACTCCTGAAAATTTGACCAGATTCAAGTCTATTTTTTCCCATGAAAAACAAAATTCTGGAAAAAAAATTACTCCCTAGTTAGCCTACTCCACAATGAATTACAACACCCCATCTTAAAAATATGTATTAATTGTGTCGTGTCTCTCATTCAACGAACACGCACTCTGCAATATTTTATGAATGCCATATCCCATTAATATTCCACTAAAGAAATATTCGAAGGGAACAGAGCTATGTGTGGTCCAGCAATATATTCCATAATCACGTCAAGAACGTGGCGGGTGGCATTAATTTCGTGAAGAAGTTAGGTGCAACACTATGAGTGCAACATATCTCTCCGGCCCTAAATAAATGGGGCCTGAACCATGGGGGTGGCACATGTAATCCCATATCATATATATATGGTAACCAGTGATTATATATATATATATATAAACCAGTGATTAAATTTGAAAGATATATATAATTTTTAAAATTTATATGATATTCATTTAATTTTTGAAATTTTGAAGAGAAAATAAAAATTTTACATATATATAATAATAATAATAATAATAATAATAATCTATTTTTAAGGTCACGGCCAAGTCAGCGCACCAAATTGGTGTTGTTTGTGGGACAAGGGACCCTCCTCTGCCCAACGATTTGACTAGTAAAGTCTACGAAGGTATACATACATAACGATTTCTTAATTTTGAATGTTAATTTTTGTGTAAAACATACATAACACAAGTTATAAATTTTATAGCCAAATCCCTGCATAGTACAAGTTACAAATTCTATAGCAGATGGAGGTTGCAACTTGCAAGTTGCATGCATAGCATATTGCATAAGTTACAAATATCACAACTTACAAGTCATACGGATTCTTTGGAAATTGGACAGTATCCAGAGAGGTAAGGTTCATTAATATTAAAATTTAAATTGCAATTGCATTGATGGAAATTGTACACCTTCTTGCACACTTATTTTCTCATTATATTTGGTTTTAGAGAATCCACATTTAAATACCTTCCCACTTGTGTTTTTAATGTCTTGAATCTTGACAATAAGAATAAACATGGGTGGGACGGGTTTTTCACAAAATCTATTTTATTTCATTTTAAAAAACATTAGTAGTTGTTATTTAAAAAAACAAATCCAAAATAATTAAGTAATATTTATTATTTCATTATATTAATAACGACAATTATTTCAAATTTTGCAATCCATAACTTTTATTATTATTTTTACAACAACCATTAGTAACTATTTTTTTCCTTTTAGGCTGTAGCTATCTTGACATCATTGCATGCATACTACTTAATGTTTCGTCGATTGTTTTTGTATAATGATTGGATCTATGCGGAATTGAGGCATAGAAAGAAGTTGGAACCTCTTATTTGGTGATTTTCAAAATTAAAACTACGTGCAAATTGATATATCAAGGTAATATGTTAAGATTTTATGTTTATGTTTTTTTATGGTGCTATAATCCATGTGAAACAGTTTGACGGTGTTATGTTAAATGCAATTTCACAATAATTTTATGTGTGCCTAGGATGATTTTTTATTTACAATAAAAATGAACAAAAACACATATGACTCGGAATATTTAAATGACGAGCAAAAATAAAAATAAAACGTCAGGGGAAGGCAGCGTTAAGAAGAAACCTAACCTGTCATAAAAAACGGGTAGGAGTGCACGTCAAATCTATACCCTAATGGGAACCAAATACATCCTAATATAATGTTATTAACTCCTTAGAGGTCATTCAAATATTTCTAATATAATCATTGTTAACCAAATTTATAATAAAAATTAATCATATATATATATGTGTGTGTGTGTGTGTGTGTGACTTTTTTTTAAACAAGAACTAGCAGTTATTTGTATTAAGAAAAAATATGGTAGTTATTGCTCGCAACAAAGTTACATGAGGAAGTCTAAACGCCTATCCCTAGAGAAACACAATAAACTTGATGCCAACCAATAATTGCCCAACTCAAGTAGCTTTAAGTACATAATATCAAAGAAGTATCTGACTATGTGCAAAAAATGCCTTGTAACCAAAGAGTTTTGAAAAACATATAAAAATAATTGTGGTTGGGGTTGATATTGACATTGTTTGTTGCTTCACTATTGATATCTTGAACCTTGTTGTTTAAATCAGGAAGAAGGTACACCGAGACATTTCTGGATTGGCATCTAAATGAAAATTCCTTCTACACCGAGGGGTTAGCTTGTCTCCCTTGAGGTAAATTGTTGACAATTTTGTGGAGGGCTTCACATTTAGCCTCCAAAATACTTATGTTCCTTCAATGTTGAACCAATATGCCCATGATAATTTCAATTTTCACTATCATGTTTGCCCAAAATTTGATCGCTGGAGCCATTTCCTTATTCCCACCTTGGTCATGTGAGTTGAGGATTAATGTTTCATTATAATTGTAGTGGTGGATTTGGGGAGTGAAGCATAAGAACCAATGTGTTACCCCAAGACTTGGGTCGTGGTTTTTTCCATGCCTACAAAGGGCTAGGTGGCACTTCGATGTGAACTGAAGAGTGATGAATAAAAACATTATGGGATTGGTTGGATATAGAACTTATCATTAATTTCAATGCTTCCCCTTTTCATAAACACTACCTTATTTGCAAACTTATCCACTAATTGATTGTTTTCTCTAAGCACATGAAAAATCTCACCCGGAAGTAGAGGACAAAGATTGTCGAAACCTAGAGGACATGGATGCTAACTTCTAATCTATAGGGTTGGTGCCCAAAATCAAATGACAAATAACATTCTTTGAGTCCCCTATCACTGAGAGATTCTAAATGCTGAGAGAGTCAATGAGCCTCAAACCTTGTAGGAGGGCATAGGCCTCCACAATATTGTTCGAAAGAATTCCTAGGCTCCAAGCATAAGTGTGTTCTATTTTCCCTTTTAGGTTTATGAGAATCCCTCCTGCACTTGCCACCCTTGGGTTCCCTTTTGAGGCACCATCAAAACTAAGAATATAAATATTTTAGGATGCACTTCATTGTTGAAATTTATAGGGGGTTAAACAAAACTACCAGCATGAGATAGATCCGTATTTTCTAGGAAGAGAAGAAGGAGGGGAGGTTCTAAGATTGAATTGATCCAACCATTGTTTTTCCTCCTGATTTAGATCCTGAGTTGGAATGGACTATATCCCTTTGGAGTTGAATATTTCTTCCATCATTACCTTAGCTTTAGCTATTGCCATCTTTCGTTGAGACAATTGTTGCTGAAATATGGCACAATTCCTGGAAAGACAGACTTTCTAGTAGAAAAAATTAGGTAACATGGACCAAACCCTTTTAAAGAAAGACTTTTGATTAAAGGAACCTATGTAGTGGTTGTGCCAAGTCTCAAATAATTGCTTCGAAGAATTTGTCCACCTTAATCGATTCTGTAATCCTTTAACCACAACAAACCAAACCCCCGAAGTGAAAGGACAGTCCAAAAACAAATGGTGGGATGTTTCTAGACTATTGAGATAGAGAGCACATCTTGAAAGACCCTGAATTCCTCACTTGTTCAAATTTTTTGTTGTTAGAATTTTATTGTGGGCTAAAGTCCAGCAAAAAAATTTTTTTGGGGGAAAATAGTCCAAATGCCAAATTTTATTCCAAATGGAAGATTTGGGAAGGAGTGAAAAATGAGAAAGTTGTTGGTTATAGCCTTTCTTGATAGAGTAATGAATTTTTCTCGGTCGTTTGTGATCGTAGGCCTCTATCTTCCTAGGGGAACAACCATATAGATTCTATTCCATTGAAGCCACCAAATGGGTCAGGTGAACAGGTGGAGCCCCGAAGTCCCAACCTTTCCACATTCCATAAGATTTGTCCCGAGAAGAAATATCAAAGAGGGTTGATTTCCCTTTGTTTTCTAGCCATTCTTTTAACGACATGAGATCACCAAATTTCATAAATGGTCAGTGCCCCATGATACTATCCTTCCAAAGGTTGATGTTTTTCCCATTGCTTGGAATCCAAGTCAAATGTTCCTTTAGTATTAGGATGGATGAATTGATAAGTTTCCAAATAGGTGATCCTCATTTCACATGGGGAGCTTCATCCAAACACCTCTTTCTCTCCCCAATAAAGTATTTTTTATGGAGCACTTTTTTCCACCAATCATATTTTCATGATGCTAACCTCTAAAGAAGCTTAGCTCCCATCGCAAGATTCATCAACATTGGTTCCTTGATTCCTAACCCTCCATGATATTTGGGTACTTGAACAATGGACCGATTGACCGAATGAAATATTTTGGAATTCGACTTCCCTCCTTGCCAAAGAAATATTCTTAGTTCTTGAGCCAAAGAGTATTTGACACTCACTAGAGCTATCATTACATAGAATTGAAAAATAGGTGACGATGAAAGAACTACTTTAATTAAAACAATCCTACCTGTTGGATTCATCCTTTGAGCACCCCATTGATTAAATTTGAATTTGAATTTGGTAATTATCTATTACCATGATTAAGAAGAAGAGGAACGCATGTTAATAGGGATTCCAAGGTACCTGAATGAATTCCATTCTTCTTTATAAGAGAACAAAAAAATATTGGAAAGGACAACTAACATACCTTTGCTAACATTCCAGACATATATTTGGCTTTTGATATTGTTGATCAATTTGCTCAAAACCTTAATGAACAAGTACCAAATTGCCTTGAATCTAGCTGCAATAATTGAAGAATTAAGTTTGAATGGATTTACCATTCATTATTGCATCTAGACAACAGACATCCTGACAAAACCTCTATCTAGAATTAAGTTTGCATATTTCCGAGAGAATGGGATGGTGGAAATAACTCCCACATAGGCTGAGGGAGGATTCTCCAAGTTAGGAGAAAGTATTGAAAAATATTCTTGAAAACATTTGTGAGCTTAAGAAAGTGACTCTCTCCAGTTAGGAGGGAACGCTTATATTGGCTATCTTTGTAATAGTCCAGTTGAATGATTCTCTTTGTTGAAAAGTGCTGGATTGAGATTCGGAATGATGACTTCCCATTGTGGTTAACATGGGAGGTGAGTGATGGTGATGTATCATAGGCAGGTGACTTCCCATTGTGGAGGACAACATAGGGGTGGTCTAGGGGCAATCTCTCTTCTTGAGGGGTACTCAAAAATGGCAGCCCTCGGATAGCGATTTACTCGTTGGCAGGGTAGTTTGTTTTTGGAGGGAGTTGATCACCCAGGGGCAATCTTTACTCTTGTGGTTCGCAGAGAGGAAATGGTTTGGATATTCATTCCTTAAGGTTTATACATTATCTCTAGGGTGCACTTTGATTAGTGTGGGAGGAATGGCCCGAGGTGGGGAATGGTCTAGGCTGGAGTTAGGGACATACATTCCTTAGGGTTTATACATTATCTCCAGGAATTTTGATAGGGTGTAGGAGGAATAGCCTAGAGGTGGGAATGAGTCGGACTGAGACATTCCATGGGGTTCTAACCCTGATACTGTCCGGAGTGCACTTTGGACAATTGTGGGAAGGGGTTTATACATTCTGTCCAGGGTGCACTTTGATTAGTGTAGGAAGAATGGCCCAGGGTGAGGAATGGTCAAGGCTCAGAAATCAGAAACAATCCTTCTTCCTTGTTTGAGAAGAATAGGGAAGATAGCCCATTGCTGATGTTCTATACTGAGGGTAGATATTCTTTCACATCTCACAGACGTGAGTGAAAGATTGGCCCAGATGATTCAGTTTATATCATAACATTGTTTCTATGCAGGTTGCTATCAGATGTTTGTTATGAAGACTGTATGACAGTATATGTAAACTACTGTGGTGGATATGTTCCACTGTTCGTGAGGCAAATATTCTTTCAGAGCTCACAGATGTGAGTGAAAGATTGGCCCAGATGATTGTTATGGAGATTGTCTGTCTCCAGACAATAGAGATATACTACTGTGGTGGATTTGTTTCACTGTTTGTGACTATGTGTCACAGTTTGAGTAGTTTCATACTACCTTAAATAAACACATGTGTGTTCTATCAATTGATATTGTACCAGTTGTCATAGGAGATTATCCAGCTGGATAATAATGACGGTGCTCGTGTTGCTACTAGTTGAATGGTTTGTTGTGCTCAAGACCATAACTCCCTAGCTAGGAGGGAGTGTTAATATTATGGTAGCTTCGAGAGGTATGAACCTCTATTGTGACCTATGACGAGATTAGAATATTTCAGAAGGAAGCAAAGAAATGAAGGAAACCCTAGACAAGTTGTTGGATGCAAGAATATATTTAAAATGAATTTATTAGTAACCAGAAGGAGAAGTTGGCCCCAGTGAAATTGCCTAGACTACTATAAATACAGGGCACCAGTTCTCATTATTCACATCTTAGTAGTTGCAGAGAGAACTGGATCTACCCAGGTGCAGTAGCAGCTTGTGCGCAAGTTTCTGGGAAGGTGTGTTCTAGCCTTTGGGTGGGATTATCTGATCAACTTGGTTTCTTTTCTTGCTTGGTGCATTAGCCTCTCTTGGCTATTGGATTGCTACCAGTATTCTCTTCTCTGTCAAGGTCAAGGTGCTCGGAGGGTGGCTTCGTCCTATGGTTGGGTGACGAGGGTATCGTCAATGGTAAAACGAGCACAATCTTCTATATTCTAACAGGGGTATCATCCAAAAACTAAGAGTGGTTGATGCTTCTCACTCCTCTAACCACCTTGATTCTTAGGAGATTGTCATTTCTTATCTCAGCCTCCAGTTTCCTTCTCAATGACTCTACCATGATAATGTAAAGAAGAGGGAACAATGGGCATCATTGTTGAATCCCTCAACTCACTTTGAAGAAGCCATAAGGTATTCCATTAACCAAGGGGGGAATCCATGGGTTTCTTATACAAGCAAATACCCAATGAATAAAGGGTGAACAAAATATAAACTTATTTATACCATCAAAAAGGAAAGAATGGAAAACTCTATCAAAGGAATTGGTCATATCTAGCTTAATCGCCTCTTGGACCATAATTATGTTGTCCACAATTTGCCTTCTTTCCATGAAACCTCCTTGAGTTTCAAATACAAGCTCGGGAAGGAGTTTCTTTAACCTGTTTGCTATGATTTTTTTCATGATCTTGTATGAAACATTGCATAGTGATATTGGCCTAAATCTAGCAAAGGAGGTAGGATTAACATCCTTAGGGATTTAAAAAAGAAATGCAGAGTTAGTCCCCCCCCGATTTCTATATGTCCTCTAAACATACTGCAACATTCGAATTGGATAAAATTTGATTATATTCCAATAGAGCCTATAAAAATGAATGGTAAATCCATACAAACTAGGGGTCTTATCTAGCCAAAGTTGTTAGATTGTCTGCTAAACCTTACATTCTATGATTTCCTAGTTAAGATATCATTTTCTTCCAAAGATATAAGAGAAGGAACATTTTCCAACATTGTTGCAGTGTCTTTAGAATCAGCTCCATCTCTTACTGAGTTCAGATCCTCAAAATGAGAAAAGGCCACCTATTTTATCTTTTCAAATTCTATCAGAGTCTCCCCATTCGTGATTGTGATTTATTTCACATAGTTCCTCCATAGCCTAGCTCAAGCTTCCTTATGGAAGAATTGGGTATTCATATCCCCTACTTTCAACCAAATACTTCTAGATTTTAAACGCCACTCTTCTTATTTTTCTCGAAGTGCCTTCTGATATTTTTGAAAGGTCTCTCTTTCTTTGGTCAAGATGTCCAGAGTGAATTTCTCTAGCTCCATTCTGATTTGGAAAAGGTCCATCTTCTCTTTTTTCACTTTGACATCCCTAACATGAGACAAAGAAGATAATTTGTCCCAATCCTTAAGTGCAAGCTTCGTTGCTTTGAGCTTTTGTTCCCAGATATAAACTAGGGATCCAACCACCCAAAAGCTCCAAGTTTTTGAGATAATATCATAGACTGAGATGTCTTGCAGCCATAAGGGGTTGAATTTAAAAGGGATTGGTCTGAATTTATCCATTTTGTAAGCATTAGAGAAATGGGTATATGGTATGAGGTTGCCCAACAAAGAATTTGAGAAGAAAGAGCATAGTTTATTTCCAAAAATGATATTTGCACTAGAAATTAACTGAGCCTGATTGTTATATGTCTTGGGCATGTTCTTCTATCCATCTAGGTGTATTTACCTTTTGTTGGTATTACATCAACCAAATCCATGAGAGAGATCAAGTCCTCCAATATTTCCCTACAAGGATATTGAACAATAATACCTCCATTTTGTTCTTTTTGATTTAAAGTAGTGTT
This sequence comes from Picea sitchensis, assembly GCA_010110895.2. Lineage (NCBI taxonomy): Eukaryota > Viridiplantae > Streptophyta > Pinopsida > Pinales > Pinaceae > Picea > Picea sitchensis. The sequence goes on from SNQJ01S0050868.1 coordinate 68,657, forward strand.
GAAATCAATAACTATTACACATCGCTCCCAAAAATTTGAATTCCTTAGATCTGATAGTGTGTTCCAGCAACCAATTTTTTCTTGGTAGACCATAGACATGTAGACATTTACAATAGTTATATCTTCTCCAGTGTGAATATGAGTGAATCTGGTTAACATGCAGTGTTATGTGTAATGACTATAATTCATATGAAGCAAGGTATTGTTCCATATCATACAAAGACCACCAGAGGATCCCCTGGAGCTCATCGCTTTCTCTTCACTATGTTTCCAATATTTTATTCCTTACTTGATGGCCTCCTCAACCTCAAGCTTTGTCTCTTGAAGAAAGAGGACGATAGGTTTTTCTGACTTTACTAAACTCCTTATTGATTCGATCTTTACTACACTTCCCATTCCCCTACAATTCTAGGAGACTAGCTTCATCATTACTTGTTGTGTTTATGAGTCCCTCCCCGAGGAAGATTTGGCCCACTCAAATTGTTATATCTCTATTTTCCACTCTAAAGATGCATGGAGGACCTTCTAGCGTTGTCATGCTAAGACACACTCTTTTACCTTGGATTTCTCGGATTGAGGGAGGTCATGCTTTGTATACCTAGCAAGGTGAAATTAGTCGCATGTTGCACCATCGGTAGCTCACGACCAATCTCTAGCTACATCCCACGACCTCCCATATCACCTTCTAGATTTATTATGGAGATCATGAGAGTCTTTTCTAATTTTAACAATGTTTATTATCCTCTTTACACTAATTGAAAAACAAAAACTTTTGATCTTTTAGATTAGGGTTGATCACCTCCTTGTAGTATCTTAATTTTCTTTTATTCTCTAATTCTTTATCGTACCATAATTTCTCTTTAAATTTATATGTAATGATATTTTTAATATTATCATTATTCTATAGAGTGACCTCTTCCTTGATAACCCAATGATTTAGCTAAGGCTTGGCACTTTATGCAAACCCCACTTGAGTTGTAGGTGGTTTTTCCTAGATTTTGAAGCAATCTTAGGAAGCCTCTTTTCTTCCATGTTTTTTTATCTTGTTCTTATATTTAAGTACCTAGTCATAGTCATGTTCTCAATCAGGGGAAGACTTTCTTTTATGAGGAGGATGGGATAGGGTGTATTATCTTTAATTTTAAGATTATAAGTTATAAAATGATTTTGGATTTGATTTATCTTTCTCCACAATTATCTATAGATGTTGCAGCCCCAAACTTCATAACCATGTAAGATAAAATGAGTGACAAGAGCCTTAAAGAGGAGTTTCTTCTTATCCCAAAGCCAAAGGTTTGTTGATTTACAATTGTTTTCAAGTCCATAATAATATTTCCACTCTCCATTTATCATTTTCTCAATGTTATAATTCTAGTTGAGCTCATGATGAACATCAATTCTCAGATATTTAAATGAAGTCACTTCCTCCAAGTGACTAAATAAGATTGAGTTTATAACTATTAACTTATATTTATTATATAAATTAAATAAATAATTGTTAATAATTACATTATTTATTCAATAAAGAATACTAATTTTTGTTAGTTGAATTTAGTTTAAGTAATTAAGAGAAGACTGGTCATCCTTTCCTCTTTAATTTAAATTTTATTTACGACGTTTTCTAAACTTTCTATGTTTTCGCTCTTTTCGTCGGAATCTGACGACATAAATATGGACGAAATCACAATATTTTGTTGTCTAAATTGCATTCTTGAATGCATCAAAATGGATTTGGTGTGCTGAAAAACCCTTGAGACACTCGGATTATACAAATTTATCCACTTAAATCTATAGATCCAACAAATTTTCTCTGGATTTCAGGAAAAATTAAGGAGAAAATATCCATAGAAAATGACCAAAATGTAAAACATTTAAACTACGACTGTATTTATACTATATTCATTTTTTATAAATTAATTGTTAATTAAAAATATTAATAAATCATTTATTAATTAAATTCTTAACTATAAGACAAAATATTACATACAAAAATCAAAATAATAAAATTTAATTTAAAAATAAATAGAGTGATATTTTAATTAATATTAATAAATCATTTATTAATTAAATTCTTAACGATAAGACAAAATATTACATACAAAAAATTCAAAATAATAAAATTTAATTTAAAAATAAATATATAGTGATATTTTAATTAATAAAACTACATTAATTTATATGTACAATGTAAACTAATGATAAACTATTCATCCAATTGAAGAACCACACCAACATGCGAGCATTAAAAACATACATAGATTGTTCAATCAGCCAATGCAAAACTTTCAATGATTATTTCAACAAAGATTATAACATTGTAAGGAATCATCATAGGTTATCTCTTAAAATTAGATAACCTTATCTCTTAAAATTAGATTATCTAGTTTTTTCACATTGAACAATTATTATCTAACTAAAAAAAAAGGTCATAATCACATCCGCGTTTCAACAATTATGAGTAATGTTTCTCTATTTTGAATCGAGACCACAAATGTAATGACTATTTTGGGCGTGATTTAATCCTATGATCTCTCAGAGTAACAAAGATCTTTGTGACTTTGTCTTGAAAAAATATCATAATGATATCACCATTTCAATTATTACGACCCCTGACTATTATTTTGGACATCACTCAATCTCTAATTTTTCTCCTTTAAATCATCGTGATTACCTTTAAATCTACATTAAACTTGTTTTTTTTTTAAACTAGAACATACAAGTTTTTTTATATATATTAAAGGGGGTTGTGCCATGGTAAAAACAAATACATACAATAGTAATAAAAAATGTCTCATGCATAGTTCTGTAATTTATACATAGCATATAGTTTTTATACAATGTTTACATACTAGACTTCAGGTGATTCCACATGTTGTTTGTTTGACAAATTGATTCAAAATACTTAAAAAACCATACATAAAGTTATGGATAGGTGTTCCTTGTGCTTATTCTCCTTCTCCCTATTGAGGAGAACCTTGTTCTTCGATGTCCATTGGGTCCCTTCCTTGGCTAACTATCTTGTCCTTCCTTTCTCCTTGTAGTCCATATTCCATATTGTTGGATGCCAATGAAAGTGTTTCCACATGCACTGTTGCAACTAAGATACACAAACGACTACACTCTACCTCCAGGATGTCTATACTTTGGCTCTAATGAGAAAGATGGGTCAAGAAATTGGCCTCCAACTCCTCCAATTTGGCTAAGATTCCAATTAGGGCCCTGCACTTTGTCTGAGTGATCTTCTCGTGGCACCTTAGAATCTTCCTGAACTCCTTATGCTCTGGATTCTCCATGATTTTGGTATGTAGGGAGTATCCCTGATACCAATTCTCCCTGAGAGACCCGCAACTAACTACCTCGAAATATAGCAAGAGGAATAGTGACTGCCCACTCCCTTGATTTCCACTCTCGACAAAGAAAATTATGGTACGAATACCAATGAACGAATTTGATATCCATTCTTGAAGATACCTGAAAGAGATTGTTGACATTGAAGACCTATCTAAGTATCCTATCCCCTGAGTGACCTAGAGATTGGCCTCTGAAACTCTCGACACATGCATTGAAAATTCTCTCTGAATAATTCACTATGGTGGGTCTATAACCCCTCATCGAATATACCCCAAAACCGCATTTGTGAATGTAATTGACTTCTCCATACACAAAATAAAGGCTCATAGATGTGAGTTGGACAAGCCACCTTCCTATCGTCCTGTCAAAAATGTCACCTTGCACCTTGGCACAAGAGCCCATATCCAAATAATTCATTTGAATGGCAATGGGGGTTTGGAACCCCTTTGTGCTTCCTAGTAGGAATATAAGCCCTTTCCCCATTTCCATTAGATCGTTATGGGATATGAAGGAAAAATTGCATGGCATTTTCTGAAGGGAGCCTTTAGAAATATCTCACACAAACTTTGCTGAGTGACCTACCTTAGCATTTATCTCCCTTTTGATCACTAGTACAAAATGAGACATAAATGACCAAAATACACATATAAATGACAAATTTTGAGTTGGTGACCACTAGTCATTAATTAGTAGTCACTTATCACGTGACCAAAAATGTGGTCATATTTAGCTTGGTCATTTATAGCTTATCTTGTGGTCATATATTTGGTCATTAATTGTGGCAATTAATGACCAAATATGACCACAAGATAAGTTGTAAATGACCAAGCTAAATATGACCACATTTTGGTCGCGTCATAAGTGACTGCTAATTAATTACCAAAGTTTCCATTTGGTCATTTATATGCAAATTTTGGTCATTTGTTTGGTCATTTATCTCTCACTTTTGTAGTGGTCATTTATCTCTTTTTAGTGGTTTCAGAATATAAATGACTAATGTGGTCATTTTTAGTTATTTTATTTGTGGTCGTGTTACAAGGAAAATCACTCTATGGCATGGGGTAAACCACAACAGACGGAATGACTACATAAATCAACTCTAATCTCAAGTATTCTATATAAACAAGCATGCTAACAAGACAAGATAAAGAGCCTACCTTGTCTAGATGTTCGATGAAGACCACCGTTGAGCACTCGACTCAAAGCTATATACCTTAAACTTGTCCTCAACAACCAATATAAGCAAGCATATCGTGATAATATATAAATTTATCACATATAATAGCATAATCCATCGATATTCATAACAAATATGCCCATGGAATGACAATTCAAATATTTACAAGACATTAATTGGATGAGAAAATAGTATTTATATTAAAATATGATCAACAGAAGTGTATAATGACAAACTTCTGTGTTGGCATGTCTCGGAACTGAGAAACTAAGTCCCTTCCAGCTGGGCCTCCACCACTTCAATCCTCCACCAAAGGCAAGCTCATATAAGAGAGACAACTAGGTTCTCCATAAAAGAGGGAAGAGCTTGGGGGTTGAACAATGTGTTCATACTTAAAAGGACAAAGGGATGCAGAATCAATATGATGTGAATAATTTCTCGAGAGTAACTTTGCTCTCAAAATTTGAATTTTTATCCTCTTTCCATAGCTTGGATATGGCCCATTTATAGCCTGCAAATGGAACTGAAGGGCCGAGTTGAAACGTTTCCAGTATATGGAAGGTCAAGGATCATGCATCTCGTGATGCGACATGGAAACCCAACACAATTTGTTATTTTGGGCACAAAACCTGATGTACGTGGGATATAATGGTGCAACCTGCGTATACTCATATTGTATAGTTGTTAGGGCGTGTATATGTGGAAAAATATTTTTTTTGCTCTGGGAATTGCAAAAGGGGAATTTAAGTCTGCATAGGGAAATGGAAAAGGTCTTCTGATCAAGTTGCATGGGGTGAGGCAAATCTTGCTATAACAAGTGCCCCCTAATGTGTGAGGTCAGAGGATTATCTTCGATTGCCAAAATAAATTATAATTCCTTGAAGTGGAGTAATGGAGACCTAGTTGGACGAACTAGTTTCTCATAATAATATTACAATCCATAATGACTTTGTACACATGGCTGCCAATTTGAATTACACTGTAGATCCATGTGGAAATATACCAAAAAAATGTTCATGGCCATGAATAGGAAATACAAAGTAGATACATGTCATAGGAAGTCATAGTCATGAACAAGGCCCAACGAAAACCAGTCTCAAAATCAATATGAAGATATATGTATATAATGGAGTACAATATGATATCCCATGATCATTGAATTCATATAGATACTAGATACTGGCCCAATGAATGATAGCAACAACTCAGGAAATTTTGACTATAAATTGATGTCTTCAAGTCTTCTACACGATCCGCCAAAGGTGAAAGTCTACATCATGTGAATAGAGGACTTGAGGTCAAACATAATGAGACTTCATTTGATTACCGGTCATTAAGGTATATCATTAACAAATGCGAGACATCCTACCAATAATGAAATTAGGTATCAAGGCACCGAGTACATTCTTACAAGTGTGAATAAAGGTGTTGAGGTCGAACACTTGAAGAATCCATCAATCAGGAGACATTGATGTATTCCCAACTGTTGATGGAGAGAGAACTTACCACTGATGATTGCAAGCCTCTAGGTACTCATAGGACTCTAGGACTCTACAACATTAAGGCATCTCTCATCATTCAACATGAGGTACAAGGCAATATCTTGATGATTTGGAGGAAATCGGACAAAGATGATGTTCACGAACCAAGGACCTTGTGCATCTCTCGCATGCACCAGGTGAAAGTAGTGCACGAAAGAAATCCTCTGAATAACAACCAATAAGGAAAATTTCCGACAAAGGCAAGGAAAACACCAATAAAGATAATGGCATCCAATACACTCCACAAATCCCAATGTTTGAATAGGTTTCTTTTCTTCGAACACAAAGGAAACCCCCCAGTTAGCGACCAATGAGTAGATGTCGACTGTTGGGTTCAAGGTTACCTACCCATAATGAAAGTAGGACCAGGGTGCACGGTAGGACTACAGATTCATGTGACTCTGAGATAAACTGAGGGTATGGCTGACATGCAAAGTCAAGAGTTCTAAGAAATGGTCGACATGGGTTTATAGACATACTTTAAGAAAGAGCATGAGACATATGGAGGACTCTGGCAGCATAGACTTGATAATGAAACTTTTTGATGCAAGAGGCATCAATCAAACTCTCCATAGGGATTGGAAGAGTAACCAGTTGGAGGAGTAAACTCTAAGTAACGAGTTCAACTTCCTAAGGTCATGCTAAACCCAAACTTTAGATGACAAGTGGGCTCAAAATTTTGTGCTTTGTTCAAAGGAGACACGACTGCTGCCAACATGAGATAATATTATTTTCCCGCCCATCTTTTTTTTTTTTTTCATAGACAAATGAATGTTATTATACAAGAGAGGAAATGAGTGTCATGAGTAAGCAACTGGTTCCAACAGTGGAACATACTTATGCTCAATGCAAGGAGGTGCATGCAATATGTGGACACTTGGGGGAATGTTTCCTCTTAGGGTACATGGTGTCNTACAAGAGAGGAAATGAGTGTCATGAGTAAGCAACTAGTTCCAACAGTGGAACATACTTATGCTCAATGCAAGGAGGTGCATGCAATATGTGGACACTTGGGGGAATGTTTCCTCTTAGGGTACATGGTGTCAAGTTGCAAAGGATATAAAAAAGGCTATGTTTGGCTAGAGATGAAAATTTTCGAGGTAGTAAGATTATAGCGAGAAAGTGGGAATCGACAATAGCTCAATACTGCAAGCAGGATAATGGACTGCAATTACAACTTAACTCCAAAGAATGAACTTTTTAGTAAACTTAGTCCCCTAGGCCTGAAAAAGTATAAAACAATACCCAGCAGAAATATTCTAGCCATTAGTGACTAGATTATTCCTTTTTCGAAAGTAGTTTACTTGGTCTAAAAAAGGGTTAAACTTACACCAAATAGATGACCTTTCAAATCCAATTAATGAGTGTGAAAGAGACAAGTTCACTCAGAAATATTTTCTCTTTTTAATCGAGTTGTAAAATAACTCAACTAAGACTCTAGAATGATGTTCTAAGCAGCATATCATGGAGGAGGCCAGGGATCTAGTGTAGGACTTCTGTCGAAATTCAACAACTCATAGATAGCTGACACAAGATTGGGAAAACCCAAATATTTCCAATTTGAGGATGATAAAATACTTGCAGAGGTTACCTTATCTACAATATATTGAAGAATGCCCCTTATTTGGAAGGGTGTAGAAGAAGGAAGTTGAGGTTCTACAAGATCATTCCAATCAAAGGAAACCACCCTAGGACTTGGAGGGAGCGTACTTGAAGAGAGTGGAATGCTCCCTTGTTCAGAAGGTAGAGGAATAGAAATGATAAGGACATGGTCGAAAGACGCATCACCTCCCAAAAGAAAAGTGGGATTGATCGAAGATTGCATCGACAATGTCACTTCCTTATACTTGTCACTCTCCAAGAGAAGAGTGGGATCGACCGAAGATTGCATCAGAACAACCACTTATTCAACTGTTGGTTGAATAGGATGCAAGAAAACATGGTCAAGAGACATATCAACCCAAAAAATAGAAGTGGTATCGGTCCAAGATTGCATCGACACGACCGATGGTTGAACAAAATGAGAGACAACATGGTCAAGAGATGCATCACCCCTCAAAAGAAGAGTGGTGTCAACCGAAGATTGCATCGACACGAATGATGTATAAAATAGAGAAGGAATAGAATGTTTGGAAACTAAAGATGAATCAGAACCCGAAGGGCCCCCAGGCAAGGACTACACTTCCTATACTACAACAATAGTAGGGAACAAACGAGTAAAGTGATCTCCTTTGCAAAGTATACAAAGGAACTTGGGCTTACGTCTTATATGCTGAGGCTTCTCAATCGTATGAATGCCCCCAACATGACTTATATTGGTTGGTGACATGCTCCCAACATGACTAGAAGAGGCTAGTAGCAGATCTCCAACATGACTTGCAGGGGTTGGCGATGAATCCCCAACATGACTAGTAGAGGTTGGTGATGAATCCCCAACATGACTAGTAGAGTTTGGTGATTGATCTGAAAATTTGGTGAGAATATTCCTACATCCAAATCTTCAAAATAATATATTTTACTGACGCGACTGCATGTGAATAAGGGCAATTTGATTAATTAACCATGCTTCATTAAGGACATAATCACATAAAATTGTCAAAACTATTGTGAATGTTTATAAATAAAAACTCTACTTAACCAAGTGAGAATGCATCAAAATCACACATACAACATTGACAACAATATGATAACAGAGTTCACCAGACCCCCTAGCTACGTCTCTAGATTCATGAATCCCATGAAT
>SNQJ01S0050869.1:0-24716 GCA_010110895.2 Picea sitchensis
TATGGCCTTACGAAGTTGGAGGACCCTCATATGTCATCTAGAAGCCCCAAAAGGTCAAAGTAATCAAAGTGGTTTAAGAGATTTTAAAAGCTAAATAATAAAGTGAAGTGATGAGTGTATTACAATTCAAAGTGAATATAAAATAAATTATTTCAATAATAAATTTAATGGAGAAATTGGAAATGGACCCAACCCTAAAATAAGGAAAGTGGGCCAAGTGACCTAGAAGATGTTTTTAAGGAAGCTACTTGGAGAGTATAAATAAGAGGCAAGGCTCTCTCATTTGAATCACACTCGAGCATATTGAATATCTATATGTGTCTGAGGTAAACAAGGATATCTAAACTAGAATTCTCAGTGAAGGTGAATAAAAGAAGGCCGAAATGCAAGGAAGGATAAATTCTTTTGATGTTGCTTTCTAAGGTATGTTATTTATAGGTCATATCACCATTTTCGCTATAACTTTTTTTTCTATAATGATTCAGACCATGAAATTGCTATGAAAGTGAGGAAACATATCCAAGTATATGTGGTAAAAAATTCAGCTTGTGGGTCGTTGTATTTTGGGAGTTACACTCCATGGAAAATAGGGTTTGTGGTCAGTCCTAAAACTAGTCAAAATTAGGTGTTTTGGGTAAACACGTCATAACTTCTTCATAACAGATCCAAATTCAGTGATAAAAAATTTGTTGGTTAGGGTACAGTCTACAGTATATTGTGTAACAGTTTCAGATCCATTCATCAAATATTTTGTGTGGGGCACGCTCTACAAGGTCGCTCTCTAGAATAAGCCAAAATTCAACAAGGTATGCCATTTTTTCTATAACTCCTTTTCTGAGAGGTTCCAAGTAGTGACACTTGGAGGAATTGCATAAAACACACTGAAGAACATTATGTATCATTTTCAGATCTTTATAAAGTACAAGTTCAAAGTTATGATTACTTCAAGTTAGGGTTGTTGACTAATCCAAAACTAGGCATGTGAGACTAAAGAAAAATTTGATGAAAATGCTAGTCTCTTGTTTTTAAGGTTAAATAAGGTTTGCAGGAATGTGATCATATACACCAGGTCTATTACAAAGCTACAAGTTGGAGCTTCCCTCAGGTTGTTGCCTGAGAAACTAGGGGGTTGGAGCCTCCTTCTAGTTGCAGCTAGAAAACAAAGGAAGTTGGTGCTTCCAATGCATGTAATTCTTCAAGACATATAAGAAAAAGCATTCTATGGTTTTCTCTCGATTTGGGTTTCCACGTAAAACACTAGTGTAGTGTGTATGTGTGTGATTGTTTATTTCTTACTGCTCATTATTGGATAATAATTCTACATTGATATAACATTTGAAGAAAAAGGATTATAATTACACTATCACTGATTCACCCCCCCTCTCAGTAATCCAACAATTTGCTATCTAGGTCTCTGAAGTTTTGTCAGATTTAGATTATGATTCAGCATTTTTGGGAGCATTTTTTCCTTTCTTCCATAATGAATCTTCTGGGGCTCCTCCTCCTTATTGTTGTACGCTTGTTCATATATCATGAGAAGTGGATTTGTGGTTCACATTTTTTCATTCTTCCTCTAATATCTCTTCAGCCTTACACGTATTTTTTGGCATAAATGTATTGTCATCTAAATCTAAATTTATTAGTTGCGTATTTGTGAGGTTCAAAATTTGGATCTCATAGGCCCATTCTCCAGCAAGATGATTATAGGGATCCAACAAAGCCTCCTCCCCCACTATTTCGTTATTGAGGAACTGAAGATTCTCTTGATATTGCATTCCTAGATTGGTATTTCTAGGGATGAGATTTGGGATGCTTGTTTTCCTTGGAAGATTTTTGAGAAGGAGAATCACTGTTGTAAAAGAAGATATCCATGGAAACTTAAGGGGTGACTCATTGATGGTGTACTCATTGGAAAATACTTTCGACCTAAATTCGTTGTTTATAATCTGGTGGAGAATGGAGACGTTGAAGAGGTCCTTACATCTGCATAAATAACACCACCGGGGTCCTTCTTCCCGCTAATGTTGATGACAAGTTTTCCACTTTTCCTCGATGGATCCTTCAAATACTAAGACACTGCTCGTTTCAGTGTTCCCAGGGAAAGGGTGCGTGGAACTTCTTTCTGGCATGGAAAGTGTCCTCACACAAACTGTAAACATATGCCACAGGAAATTCTACTGCTTGAGTTTTGTTGTGGGAGATGCAGGGAATGCATGCAAAGGATTGATGACCGTGAAGGCGTTTTTTAGGAAGGAGGCAGTAATGATGCCGCTACAATTAGGTGGAATCACGAAGATTGGGTTACACTTCGTGACAATGGTCTCAAAATTTTGGAGAAAATAACCAACTTCGGCCGAACTTCTACATATATTTTTGGAAGGCGAACTATTGCTATTGCAGAAAACATAAGCGTCAATCGAGCGGATATAGCGGACCCTCACGTTGCGTGAAGAAACTGATTATTGGGATATTTTTCGATCAATTTTCGGCCGAACGTGCACTACGGTAGAAAGATTATTGGCCGATCTTTCGGTAGAAAAATGGATTCGGCCGAAAGTGGGTTTATATAATTGCCACACATCGATTATCATTGTTTGAAATTTTTTTTGCGTGGCTCTGCAGTATTAGAGGTACGTGGTATTTGAAGTCTGCGTTGTCGTAGAATGCTGAGATGGGTGAGCGTGGGGCAGTGGAGCGGTCGGGCGTAGGGCCAGAAGGACGCAGCGAATGTGGAGGTAATTTACATTCACATTTGGTTATATACTGTTTGTTGTATATTCGCGTTTGGTATATATTGCATTGAAATATTGCTTTCGAAATATTGCGACCGGCGTTGAAATATATTGGTATATTGCATTGAGAAATATATGCATTGAAATATATGCGTGCGAGAATGTTAGCCAGCGTTAGAAATATATTGGTATATTTGCATTCAAAATATTGCATTAACGTTCGAAATATTGCATTGAAATAATATTGCATATGAAATATTGTTATATATTAGCATTGGTATATATTTGCATGGATTATATGTGCATTGTTATATATTAGCATTAGATATATATTTGCATATGAAATAATGTGTTATATATTATTTGCATTAGAAATATTGCATATGAAATATTATTATATATTCGCATTAATGTGCATATTTTGATATTTAATTGCGTTTTATTATTTGCATTTAAGACGTATATGCTTTAAAACGCGAAATATTGCATTCAGCATTCGTTTACATTTAAGAAATATTGCATTAAACATTCTCGTTTACGTGAGAAATATATTGCATTAAAATATTAGTATATAATTGCATTGCATTCGAAATATTACATTAAAATATTACATTGAAAATCTTTTGTTGTTAACATTAAATTAGCATTTCATAGTACGTTGAGGCTAACATTTTATTGTTTGCAAATATTGAACTGTTTCGTTGATGTTTGTTTAGCTCTTTGCAAAATAAAACGTTTGGGGTTTTGTGCATGGCACGGCAGAACTTCATGGCAAAACTTTGATTTGCCAAAGTTTGGGGAACATTATTTGATGGTATTGTCCTTGCTGGTAGCAAAAAAGGCTTCCGGCACTTTAGCAGGCCTCATTTCTTTTGGGCTGGTGGTGGGCAGGTTCCGAATGTTGGGCTAGGTAAATGGGAAAAATTAGTTTTGGTGTAGGAATTTATCAGCTTATGTTTTGCGATGCAGTTTTTTTATGTTGCTTAGAGAAATACGATTTGAATTTTTTAATACTAAGTTTCCAAATTTGTTTCATGGACTAGATTCCCATACATTTCATAGAAAACATTCAAAAAATTGAAATTGGGCTTTAACAACAACAAATTGCAAACCCCTATCATGTAATTCACTTCATAATATTTTAATGATATCTCATTTTTTCCAACTCACTTTTAAATGGTCATGTTTGAGTCAAACATAAGTTAGATTTCCTAGACATATGGTAGTTTTTAATAGTTGTAAAACATAAAATCGACTTGGTGGATTTCACGTACCCTCATATATCTTTCTATCCCCATATCATATGCATTGTTCTAGTTTTGAGCGATCGAGTAACTTGTGGGTTTTGGAAGTCTGGCCACAGTTGGTCACTTTTAATACAAGTTGATAGGATTTGGGCATTGTATGAAGTATTGGTTATTTTGTAGTGTCCCCGCTACTAAACCCATAAAAAATTTATACCCATTTAAGCTAAATGCATATAGCAAATTAAAAACTTAAATGCAACTAACAAAATATTTAACATGAATGCAATTCTATTTATATTCACAAAAGAAATCAATTCACTTAAAAATCAGAGTTTACAAACACAACAACTAAAACTCATGAATAAAATATTGAGCAGAGATGAATCACTTATCTTTTAATAGAAATGAGAAATGACTATAGGGGATGGAAATTCCTCCTAACCATATATTTTTTTAATAAGAATTGTAACAAAAATCACCCTAAGATGGGGCTATGAATCCACAAAATAGGGTGTCTCTCACATCCCAATACACTCCCACAAAAAACTAGATTTCCTACAGCTATGCCAAACCCACGATCTCTCTTCCCCTCAACCCAAAGAATCTAAGGAATAAGATTTCCATTCAATGCACATAGTCCCTCAGGTCTTCCCACTTCCCTCGATGACTTTAGCATAGGTTGTGAGAATCTCTCTATTGTTTGGGACTCCAAGGATGCTAGTTTCCATATGAAAAATAACAACAATAGCTCACTTCTCTAGGGAAAAATCACATAAAGAATTTGCATGCTATAGGCTCAACAACCTAGTTCTTCATGCATTTGCTCAAACAAGCTACAACATCTACTATGGATACCTTCAATATCTAGTGCTCTCCACTTGCTGCTATATATGGATCTCACATCATCTACCTTGGATACCTTCTATATATGGATCTCACAAATAGTACTCCCTCTAATAATAGTTAGCATCTCTAATAACAAAAATCTAAAAAATTATACAAAGGTTGCTTTCTTCTAGGTCCTAAGAACATAATTAATGGAATGAATTTCTAGCTAATGAAACAACTAAGCTCAACATTAAGGGTACTTAGGAATGGTTATGGAGACACTTTGCAACTTTACCAAAAAATATATGTCATCAAACCATACCTTCATTTAAACACATGTCCACATAGAACACATGTCCACATAGAACAAAAAATGCTAGTCAGTGGCAAGTTAGTAACATGTATTTTATTAAATGATGAGGTGGTATTAAAATTGATCTCTTTAACGGACTTCGTTGTTATAACTATTCACTCAGTTTTTTCTAGTCTCTGTCTATATTAGTTGTTGTGTCGAGAGTCATTTGTTTTCCGAATCAGTAGTATCCCGATAGTCTCGGGCTGAAACCACCGATTCCACTACTGCGACTCGTAAGAACAGTTTTCTAGTCTTTAACCGAGGAAAAGGCCAGCAGCTTGGCGAATTCCGTGCACCTTCGGGAACAGCTGGAGATTAGTCTCAAAGCCCTCACTTTCCGTGTAAAGATAGAAATGCCTAACTTATGGATTCTCGATCCATGTCTTTTAAAGATATTCAAAAGTCTCGAGGGAAGGCATTTGGAAGCAAATGCGTGCGGACAAGAAAATAGTTTGAGTCCATGTTCTCTTTAAAGTAAGGTCTCAAAGTGATAACCATGCAAAATAGTAGAAATAAACCCTCAAGCCCCATTGAAACTTCCAACAATAAATCCCGGCAAAGTTCATCTAAAGATTGGTGTCATCCTCTCCAAGAATCGCATATTTTTACAATATTTATCTCCTATAAACTAGGCTCTTCAATATATAGTCATTTGTGTGTTTTTAGTCAATGGGTTTTACAAAACCTAGAAGAATGTTCCTCTAACTGCTACTAGTAGAAATGAAGAATGATATTGAGTAGTTTGTGGTGGAATCAAAGTAATCTTCGAATATGGTGGTTTTCTATGTCAAAGGGAAATGAACCATAGTTGGAATTTGATCTAGGATCCTTAGTCACATAAACTCGGCCCTATTAAGATCCCAAACACATGCTTAATAAACTCCATTGTGTTATAGATTGAACACTTTCCATTGGTAGATTGGAAAGTTTTTGGTTTTTCGTTCATGGGAATCTTTTTTATGTATGACTTGGCAAAGTCACTAAGTGTACATTGTCCTATGGTTTGTATTTAATCTATTCTATTTCCATTTGAAATCTATTATAAAGGTAAGGAAACATATTGAATGAATTTGTAAAGAGTTAACTTAATTGACAGTGATACATTGTGGGATGTCTTAAATTCTAGTATGAAGTTCTGCATCATATTTTGAACAAATATTAGGAAATGTCATTCATTCATGAAATTCCATTCATTCTCACTTTCAATGTGATCATTTAGTGGATTCATGCTTTCGATTGTTGAGAATTATTGAAACACCTAGTCACGTTTTTAGATGAAGGCCATAAGTCATTATGGACCTTGTTTTTTAATTTTCCACGCCCATGTATGAGAGACTGAACATCCTATCAACAAACTTATTACCTTAGACTCAATTATGAATCTTGTTTCATTTATTTTTCTTAAATGTCTTGGTTTAATTTAATTTGTTTTCTTTGATTCTTCTATTTACTTCAAAAACATTGATTGTGAGATTCCACTAAAATCACATAATCTTTGAAATCAACAACCATAGGGAACCCTTCATCCCCCTAACATTCTAACACTTGACTAGATTCCCACCACTATTGGTAGGTGACCCCGGTCTTACCATTACCCTATTTTGATATTGCGACATAGATTAACTTTGAACACAACATTACTTGGATCCTTCCTATTTGGATCAACATTATTAGTTTCATATGCTCAAGAAAAGAAAATCACTTGGAGGTTCTACAATAGTTAGGAAATATGGAAAATAATCCACAACCATGTATGCTCAAAGGTTAATCTATGTGGCAATTAATCATATATGTTATCTCTATATATATATTATATATTTAATGAAACCTTCTAATGATCCCATCTTGCATCGTGCAACATGGCTACCAATTCCGTCCAAAATTCCCTCACACATTTAAAAGTTTGAAGGGAAACTTAGTATGAACACCTAGGAAACCACCATATCATGGCTTTTTTAGAAGATGTGAATAATGATGAAAACTTGAATGGGTAGTACTAAACCTAAGTGGGTTAATACTTAAAGTGATTTCAGAACTTGTATGATTCCTAAAGGTTAAATAAGATTAAAAGATGGGAAGTGGCGAGTATGGTGCAAGGCTAAAGCGTAGCTTCTGAGGAAAGACAATAGTTTTTTGTTTTCATGAGGCGAAGAAATCAGATTGAAGAGCGCTTAATCCTAATAACCATAACTGAGCAATCCCACTAATGAATTAACGTCACGTTGTTCTGAACCAAGTAAAAGAAAACATCGCTGGCTCTTTGTTTCTAAGTTAAGTAGCACGTGCCAGGCATGCCTTGAACTCACGTTGTAGAAGCGGTGGAAAATGATATCGAAGGATATGCCACTTTTTAAACCTCTACACATGAGTCCGTGCCTAAAAAGATGGTTCAGGCCACGAATTGGTCGTCTTCGGTGTTTAACAAATTATGGATTGAAATGCGTTGTTTTTTTGTGTGCATGGTTGATGAGTGAATGATAAGAATTTGTCCTGTTGTCATTCCCTTACTTATCTTTTAGTTGAGTGATTCATGGATGAATGACCAGAATTTGTGTTTTCTAATGACGAAGTACTTCTATGGATTGATTGTTTAAAAACTTTGATTTATCCGATTGTGTTTTAATTTCTTGAACTTGTGTGTACATCTTTGGATTTTTGATAAACTCTGCATTGTTCTTCCTTCTTGAGAAATACTAGAGCGTTTGCGAGTAATGTTTGCAAACATTACTCGCAAACGCTCTAGTATTTCTCAATAAGGAAGAACAACGGCTCCTTCAAGTAAGGATTTCGAGTGAGCACCAACAATCTAGTCAAGGAGATTGTCAGCAAAGTCTGCAAATAGATCCAGTACCGCGAGAACATTACTTTCAGTGATGTTATGGATGCGACCTTTTTTGAATCGTTTTATCAACACTCCTACACCGAAGAATGTAGGGAATACCTCTGGACAATAGAACATTTCTGGTAATTTTCTAATATTTTGTTTATTTTGTTTTGAATTTTGTTGTATTTAAGTTTCTAAGTTTCTAACGCATGTTTATTTTTGTTAAATTTTGTTTTAAGCGATAAGTTTGGAGAAAGGGGTGACAATGAGGCGGTTGTCCACAAAGATTCCATATGATGGAGAGGGAGAATGTGGATGTAGGATGTTGCGTTATCAAGAAACCGAAGATATTACGCCAACATCCACCTATCCTTGAAATTGGAGATGAACTACAGGAAGGAATCTGAAGAAATAGCAGCTTGGCGATGCTCAGTCAAAAGGAGGATGAAAATGATTTGGCGGTCTTGGAACTTCCTTTGGAAGTTGACAAAAAGTTTGCAAATTGTTTACATTCTTTACGCAAAACTTTATGGATGTATATCTGAAGATGGGGCCAACCGCGGATAGTTTTGTTGATCTAATAAGGCGGCGAAAGTCGGAGGTGATGGGTCTACACGATAAATGGGATACGGTAAAAATAGAGTTTCAAAGGAAGACGCATTTCTATGTTCAATTTCAAGGAGAATGTTAGCGGAAAATATTTGAAGGTGATTGCAATATTTTAAAGCACCCCACTTATTTGAACATCACGTATATGCTTGATTTTTTGGTATATATGGGAAGTAATGGAGTGGAGCGATGAGGTTCCACAACATTTTACTGCGACATTTTTGTGAGTTTTCTTGCGGATGAAACTGATTATGCCAGTCTACCATCAATTATTATGTCTTGGTAAAGGGCGATGCATATGTCATAAAAGGGGCATCTCGGGGAAGTGGAGCATTAGAGGCCTCCACAGCCTCGGTCTCATGCAAAAGGGGCATTTGCATCACTTCGAAGTTCTAGGCTACATCGGTGGCAAAGAGGCTGGGGCTGTCGGGGAACATTTGGAATCTATGTTCTATGTTGTTGATGTTGTGCATGAAGCGTGAGAGAATCGATATTAGGTGCCCACATTTGTTGATACAAAGCGAGGATGCGGAGACTTGAATCTGATGTCGGCGAGAAGAAGTTTTTGGAGTATGCCAAATCTTGTCGTGATGCTTTGAAGAAGCTCATTCGAATGATGACACAGACTCCTTGAGGAATTGGTATGTGTGATCTATTTAGGCAAATTTTGGCGCATTTTATGATGGTTATTTTGAATTCTAAATATATATATATCTTTATATAGATATATATATATAGAGTTTCTTGCCATTAATGTCATTGGTTCGCGGAACATATTATGATGCTCAGTTGGTAGGGAGTTGATTCAACAGGATTTTTAATTTGGATGGATTGAATCGGGAAAGTTTTTTCTAATAGTTGTTTAATCTCCACTCTTTTAATAAATTTATAATTTTTAATTGTGAACATGTTAAATCTTCGATTTAGTTCAAGTAGTTATGTTGTTCTGAACAACTCTCTATTCATCTATTCCATCTCCTGCCACTTGGGATGGCTTGTCTCAAATATCATTGAGAGAGTTTGAAGTGGAGTGGAAGTTCACATTTATCATTTAATGTATTGTTCATCCTTTAAATATAATGTGTTATATAATTGTTTTGATATAATTTATTAAATTTTCAAATTTGAAATGTGATATATAGGCTAATGGAGAAGAGAGTACATGAGTGTGCTCGGTAGAGAGATTTAGATTGATGAAGCAACCCGATTAGGAAGGATGTTCATGATGAATCCATTCGGGATGATTCATAAATGTAAGATCTTGACTTTTATGCAATTTTTGTTTTCAAATTTATAGTTTTAGCCTTTCTCAATTATTTTGAATTATATAGAATTCTTAGATAAGTTTGTCATTGTCTTATATGGTGTACACTCAAACTTATATAGGGTTAGATCATGATGAACACCTAATTTTGAACTTGAATATGTTTGAATATTTGAGAACATATTTTTAAATGTACACTCAAACATATTTGGAGTTAGATCATGATAGTACCTAATTTTGAAAGTGAATATGTTTGAATATTTGAGGATAGATTCTATCCCACATCAGATAAGAGAGTTTTTAAATTTTCCCGATTGCAGTCCTTGCTTTCTTATCCAAAATGGCGTAGTATTTTATGAGAACATCTATTCCATCGAGAAATTTATCGCAGTGCTTGCTTTCTTGTCCAAGAATGGTAGTATTATGACAAATGGATCTATTCCATGGAAGAAATAGAAGATAAGTATTTTCATTATAATGGTATTTAAAATGATGATTTGTGAACTTTTTTAATATAATGCCAAGTCTAGTCTTTTGTCGAGTGCTTAATAGATTTATGCTAAGATCCTTTAGTTTGAAAGGGCATCATGAAGTTTGATTATATTACCACTTTATGAAAGAAGATGAAAATGTGTGTTTAGCTGAGGAGATTATTATTTTAATGATCTGTGTAAATATGATCAAAATAACAACACCTGGGATGAGAGTTACATCTTTAAGTATTTGAGACTTTATCCACGAGGAGGATTTTGATTTTGGACTTTATTCACAGGAGATAAGTATTTCTTTGGAAAATGACTTAATAGATGGAAATTTGTGAATTATCTGCATACTCAGTTTTATATTTATTTTCATTATCATATAACTCTAACTCTAATCAACAATTTGTTTTACCAGAACATAAGCATCACAAAATGGATATTAGATTTTATTTTAATTACAATTTAAGTGCGTATTATTTTGCATGTTTGAAGTGTAAATTTCTAACTTTTGAAATCTTGTTGTTTTTTCGCGAGGGTTTCAATCTCATGTATGAAGTCATCATCTTGATGGCTTAGAGTCCAAATTTTGGAGTTGAATGTCTTTTGTTCATGTTATCATCCTAAAATGGATGTGGAGATTATGTATTATTATAACTGTTACTATTCGGACTTTTATTATATTAATGAACTTTTATTATAACTGCTACTATTCGGACTTTTATTATGATGTCGGACTTTTATTATAATGTAGATTCTCTACATATATATATTTCATAATTTTTGGAAAATATGGCAATTTGTCTTATGTACATGTCGTTTATTTTATTTTGGAGTTCAATCTTACTCAATCTTATTATTTTATATGTATGGAACCTTTTAGTGATTACACAATGATAGAATTTGAATGATACAAGGTTTTCTCTATGTTAATTTTCATCCATTGTAACCAAAATCACTTGGTATTTATTAGTCCTTATATGTATTTGATTTTGGTTACAATGGATGATTTCTACCTTCCTCGCGATTTACTACTCATTCCTATATAGCAACATTGAATTTTACACATGGTTTGGCATATATATATGATGGTTGTGAATGTTGAATAGTTGCAATCTATCCTGGTTATAAATTGCTTTTGAGTTGGCGAGTACATGTTTTCTATCCCTTTACTTTTTAAAAAGTTAAAAAGTTCACAGTTGTATGTCGGTTTGCAACATGGAATATAATGAAAATATCATGTTTGTATAACTGGTGTGAGTATTATTAATAATGGATATGTGTTGAATATGTTTTTCTCTTATACTTTTATCTACATATCAATATTTCAAGATAAATGAAGGTTATGTTTAGTGTAGAGATATGAATAATATTAGACACTGTGATGGAAAAGTACAAAACTTAGTAGGAAACTGGAAATAATCTAGTTGGCATGTTTTAAAAAGAAAAATATTTTATTTCAATAAAATGTTGTGTCAATTCCAAAAGTAATGATTAAGTTGAATGGAATGACACATATTAAAAATGTAAGTATGGATTGAATGGAATGACACATACAAAAGATTTCAATTTCAAAGAGTAATATAAAGGTAATGTTTGAACATGAACACAAAAAATATTTGGCATTGCAACACATGAACAATAATTGTTGAAGAGATAGACTTCTTTATGACCTAACATAATAGAAAATAATAATAATAATATTACATTTCTCTCCAATTAATGTAGCATTGTGAAAGTGAATAGTAATAAGCAACAAATTTATGTTAAGGATATCTAAGTATGAAAAGTAGCAATAATAATATTTGATAAGAAAATATAAAAGAACCAATACAATACAAACGATTCCATAACATGGATCATAGTAGGAAACAAATAAAATCTATAGTTTTAAATAAATTGCATAAAAATGTTTATGCTTAAGCACAAAACAAATATTTATGTTAGAAAAGCAAAATGTTTCCAAATGCAGTCTCAAATCATATGAGTGAAATATAACCAAAACCCTATTGCCCAATATATATTAGTGGCAACACCAATTAAGATAAAATTCACTTGTGCATGTTGTTTCTGGTCATTCTCTTCTCAACTTTCTCCTTTCCTCCTTATAAAATAATCTTCATTGTAACATTTCCTTCCAACATAGACAAAGCTGGAAAGTTTCATCAAATAAGTGGAATGGTTTAACATGTGAGTAGTGATCATATTTTGAATGTCATGAAATTTTTTTTTTTCTTGTTGTATTTCTCTAAAAGAAAGAAACAAACTTTGAATCATTTGAGTTGTCCATAATATCGGATAATGAAAAACATAAATAAAGCCAGTTACTTAGTATGGATGTCGTTAAGAGAGGAAAATAAAATAATAAACCCAACTGGTTCATGGCAGTATCTTTATCTAGGGTCCTATATTCTATTGTAGAAATGCCACTCTTCTGATGATCTAGCATTAATGTCAAAATCGGTTAAACTCTGAAACTCAGAATTCAAAACTGAAACAATATTAGATAGAGAGAGCTTTCTAGTGGTGAAACTCTAAATTCAAAACTCAACACAATATTAAAAGTCAATAAAGAAATGAAATATACACCATAGCCTCCCGGCCAAATGGAGAGGAAAGCATTGATGTGAGAGTAGTGATGTGGCCTTGATTGACTTTTTAGAAAATCATAAATCTGAGCAAAGCAGAAAACATAAAACTATCATCCACATGCGTGTACATTATTGGGTATTCATCCATGTGACAAATTGAGTGCGTATATAAAAGCTTGAAAAATAGCCGAAATTCTCTTGAGGTTGAGCGGTCCAATGGCCTCTCTCTTTCATTGCATTCCTACAAACAACAATACGGTTGCTAACAAAAAAATACAAAAATCTCTCAATCCTAGTTTCCCTATTTCCCCTTATATAATTATCTGCTTCAGTGGAGGCATTAAGACATCCATAGTATGACCCGATTGGTTGATGAGTGCTACCACATTCAGTTTGTTAGCATGACCATACAGCTCACTTTGTCAGAAGTGGAACGTAATCTTAGGTGGACATTGTTAGATGCACTCTTGATGGTATTTCTAAAGAGGAAGTATTAAAGCGGGAAGCTCCTTCAAAATCCTTTCAATTGGAGGTGGATTTACTTCCTTCACGGGTCTCTGGTTCAAGTCCGGGATATCCATTTGTGCCATCAAACAACAAAATGCGTGCCCGACCAGGTTGCAAACGTAAAATCTAATCTCTCGATTGCAAAACAACAAATACAATGGGGGTAATTTGGTGGAAACTCTAAATTCAAAACTCAACACAATATTAAAGATATTAAAAGAGAAATGAAAAACATACACATAGAACCTCCCAACAAATGGAGAGAAAGCGATTAATGAAGTAATTGTGACCTTGAGGGCCATTTTAGAAAATCATAAAATCTGAGTAAAGCAGAAAACCTAAAACTATGATCCACATACGTATACATTATTGATTATTCATCCATGGCCCTGTAGAGCGTTGGTATTATATAAAGCTTGAAAGCAAGCCGAAGTCAAAATTATAAAAAAATCATTAGATCTATTAGAGTCCCCATAAAAATAGATTTTATTGCAATTGTGATTTTACTTACAGAAAATGTCGAAATTTCTTAGATCTGACCTCGGATAAAAATTATTTTTATTGCAATTGCAATTTTACCTACAGCAGATGACTAATTCTTCCCATCACATGTAGTCACAACGCTCCATGACTTGAGTTTTCTCTCCATGACTTGCTTTTTCTGTAGAGACAAATAGCACGTGCATTGCACGCATCATCCAAGTCAACACTTCATTTGAAAACATTTTATGCTTAAGAATAATGAAAATCATTCATTTTATTTAAAAGATTATATGAAATTTACAATCCATACAAATCTAACTTTATTTATTCATATAAGTCAAAAACTACTTCCATAAATGTTTGACCATTGCATGTAATCTCTCTGAAAATTATGAATAAATAAATTCAAAATGACTTTACAAATCTCATAATCTTCTTGCGGGTCCAATAAATATCAAAATGCTTTCGCAATTACCAAGATTGATTCCAAAAGTTATGCTAACTAAAAAAGGGACAAGTCTTTTCCTGAGCTTGGATGAAATCCATCTCTACTATTTAATAACTTAGTTGGTCCTAACTTGCCCAAATAGAATAGCCTGGATTTCCACATTACCTTCATAGGAAAAATTATGACCAATGATTCCATGGAAAAATTATCAATGCTAACATAAACTTGTGTGAAAACATATGTCTGAGGTTAAAACAAAATTTGTTGAGAAACCATCCTATACCAATGTAGTGTATATATCCTGTCAGTGTGACTTGCTAGTGGGAAGGCGGAGCTAGTGGGAACAAGCTCCATCTGAGATTTTGAGGCTATGTAATGGAGAATAGAAATATGGGCTATTTGTAGTAGCGTGTCCACTAATTCATTATTGGACAATGGCCGAACTGGAAACAGGCTGAGTTTATCATTATTAAAGAGGAGTTTGATTTGATGAAGAATAAAGGTTATAGTTCATTGATTGGCCCTCATATAAAATATTACTTTAATGGAAAATTTGTAACGCCAGTATGCGTTTCTGTATAATGCCAAGAAACATGTTAATTTGTGTAAATAACTCCATGAAATCGGGAACATATCTGTAGGCTGACATCATTTCTAAACTTATCCAAAATGATAAAAGAAGGAAAGTAGTTGAATGTAGAAATTTATTCCATAATTTCCAAACTGATTTATTCACAAATTGATTTATTCCATAAGTTCCAAGATGCACATCATGATGACCATTGGGGAAACAAACTTTTGAGGCAAAAAAGCCTTGGTATATACATCTCTCAACAAAGTTCGTAATTATAGGTTACAATTCCAAGCTACTTGTCTTGAAGTTTGTTTAAAAACAACGTAATGGTATTCCATCTTCAATTATTAATTCATGATCGACTTTGGACATTTCCATTTTTTTAACTTTTTTTTTTTTGATTGAACTTCTATTAATTTTATCTTGTGTGCACATACCAAATGACTATATTGACAGCTTGTGATATACGGTTGATAGTCTTGAAAGTGAACAATGATATCGGGTTTGATGGGTTTCTTGAAAAATATCCTTTCAATCTGATGGATCCTCTTTCATATATAAGCAGAGTTATCATCAAAATCTTCTAATAGCCTCTCATCTTTTGTGGCGTGCATCATGGCATCAAATAATAATATTTCACTTTTACGATGTTGTCTATAGGTACAGCAACCATGGAAAAAACATCTCTGCAAATAATTGGATATATATTATACCTGCAACAATTAGTGTGTTAGATTATCATGTACAAGTATATGTACATGATAAGTTATTGAAAAATTAAACATAATTTGTTACCTTCTACAACAAGATCGAGAAACTCTATCAGCCCTCCACCAGGACACTATAGTTTCATTTGATTCCATCTCCTCTAGCTTGCAAAGTGGCATTTTTCCTTTTAAATTAAGTTCAACATGTCTCAAAGATTTAACATGCATTTAGTTCTGCGCAAATATATTGGATTAATTAAATACATGCAAGCCGAACAAAACAGAGTCATTTTAGATACATCAAATGCAAATACATTTTGAAAACATTTTGTTTAATTGAATGTATTTTTCTTATTCGGTGTCTGCGAAAATCATCTTGAGGATTGATCTATTTACATCTTCTATTCAACATGCCAAAAATACGCACAAGACAAGAACTTAACTTGAAATCTGAGAAAATGATTGAAGAGTGAATATATAAATTTGAACACATTTTAATTTATATATATCCTACGTACACTTTATGCAACATTTATATATAGACAAACCTACGCACATCCCTTGACGGATTACATTCATGGCTTAGAGCTATTTTGCACCATTGAACAACTTGTATGGCGGATTCAAATCGACCGGCATAAGGGTTCAACTGATACCTTCAAAATGCTCGTTTTACATGCCTACCCGGAAATTAAAATTGCTCTCCTTTTCCATGACCGATCTCAAAAAAATTCCAACAATGTGTAATATTTAATCTTTTATGAAGGCGGCATAACCAATAGAATGATCGTCTTTGATTTGAATTGACACTTTACCCACATCGGGATATTCAATGTTGATCGAATATGATTTAGCGTTCTTTCAATGAATCATAAAATTTATCAAAACAATGTTGTACATAATGTGTCGTGTGTTCGATCATCACTTATATAAGTGGTATTCTTTAATAACATGTCGATAAATTAATTAGGTGTTTTCTATGTTTGGAAGACTTAGTTGATCATGTCTATACTCATGATGGACAAATATAGTGACTTGATCGGAATGATAATATTCACTCTGTATTTCTTTTTGTGCGGTGTATGTGTAATTCTCTGCAAAATCAACCTCACGTACGAAATTGTCCTAGTGCTGGAAACACTTCCCGCGGGATTGTTTGAATTGTGAATCTTGCCATCGAGCTGTATACGCGAATGCTTGGTGTATTTATAGATTTCTTCAAACTTCAGCTAGCTTTCATCAAGCGATTTTATCTACCTTCAAATCAAGCCTTCCAAATAACATTTGAAGATTGTAGGTAGATGTTTGTTCAAATATTCATATCTTTTTCCAATCGTCTTATATTAGAAAATGATTGATCATTAGTATCAATATGATACTTTGAATGAAATAAACTTAGATTTCCTAGCGATCATTTCTCCACCAACACATTTTTTTGGTAAAATAAATCATATTCTCATCTTTCACATAGAATTTCAGATAAAACAGTATTGGAAGGAGGAGGTGAACCTGTGCATAAAGTTTTACCAAAATCAGAAAAAGTGTCGTAATACAACTCAAGCTCCACATGATAGCGACAACAACAAGTGTCTGCAGTAGGACATTGATGGGTCTAACGAACCATGGTTTTTTTGTTGCACAGATGTATTGAAGGAAATTTTAACTTCTTTGTGCTCTTCTTTGAATTTATTAAACAACTCTATTTGTCATAGGTATGTATGGTTTGGATGTTCTTCATAGTGATTTCATGCTATTCTTCGACGCCACACATCCCTTGTAATGGTGAAACGCGATATTCTGTCAACCAACAATTGCAGACCAATTCTTTAACATTTTATGCAAACCTATCTTTGTAGGGTTAATGCAGAAATCATTGTCCAACAAATAACTCATCATTTGCATCTATTTGGAAGCTTGAAATTTTCTATGTTTACCGTAATGTTTTCTTGGCGTTCCCCAAAGAAGTTTTTTCTATGTGTGGTGTCAAGCGATCTTTTATATTGCTCCCCGAAACAACAATTGTTGTAACGTTTCGTGCAACGGATATTTCCTTCAGTTTTCAAAAGCTTTTAATGAGCCGGATATATTGTTAAAGACGTGTTGCACCTTTGTATCCTTTATTAGAGCTTTTGAATACCAATAATGATGTAGCTTCTTTAACTTTCTTGACTTCAATAAAGAAAGTAAAGTTGAGCTTTGTCTTTAGTTCGATTCATCTTTGAAATAAGTATTATATATATTCTTAGTTCGATATCTTATATAATGCTTTGCTCTTTTCTTTCCAAATTTGTCAGTGTCGACATTTTCTAATATTTCTTCATCGATGTTGATAGATTCTCACGCATATTTCAATTTAAAGTTTATATTAAAAATAGAATTCTAAAATTTACTAAATTATATATGCTTGAATGTTCATCTTATATTAATTTAAATTTATGTACACATACCTATAGGTGATTCGTCTTTTGATTCAATTTTAGTTTCAACGTCTTCTTGACATTATGAGACAAATCTACTTATAAATAAGAATTTTGAAAACATAAAATTCTGTTACAATCAATTATATTATTTAAAATATTTTTAATTTGAATTCTATACTTTGAATTTTTTATTACTATCTTTACACAGGAAATGAAGGCGTTTAGTCTTATGTTCTTTTTATACAAAAGAATTAGGCAGGCTCCTGTGACTCTCGAGTAAAGTAGTAAACTTTGATGAGAGTCATGATAGTGGAGCTGTGCCTTTAAACAACCCGAGATAACGATACGGCTCTGGATTTAAACTTTAAATGCAGAGACAAGTTATATAAACGAAGCGAATAGTTTTAACCAGTCGGAATGAGTGTTGATGATATTGTTGTGTGCTTAATCATCATATCTGCATTCATACTTGGTTGAACTTCTTCTTGTCAAAATCTCTATTGACATTATCATCATTTTATTTCTTCAATATTAAACACGTTTTTTTTTTTATAAAGCTCTTTTCTTTGCTTTCGGTTGGTAGTATCTCGAGTGCGATCATATTTTTCTCTTGCGTAAACTTTTGTTCCCATGATTTCTTATAGTTATCTGTAAAAGATATGTTCAATAAAGAATTCACCTTGAAAAATGCTCAACATTTTTCTTTCAACCCATAGAATTGTTATTTCAATAAAACTTGAACAAACATCATTTACTTATTCAACAAAAACCAAAGATGATTCGAAACTTTCTTGGTTGTTTTAAAAACCATGTATCGATATCGATTGCTCCGATTAAGCCTATGAATAGAATAAAGAAAAGAAAAGAAAGAATATATAGTGACAATAGAAAATTGCTTTTGAAATCTTTATCCTCGAGTTCATATCTTTTCCTTCATGTGATGGATTGTGTTAAATTGTTTTGGTTGCAATCCCTGTTATACCATTTGGCGAAAAGAACTTAAGCGGCAGTGTCGTTTCATATTTTCAAACGTATCTGACGTCTCGTTTCATATTTTTCAACGATCGGATTTCGTTCGACATCCTTTCGTAGAAAGATAGAAAAAATGTTTAATTTAACGGATTCCATTAAATTTTAATCTTCCGGTAGAAAACAAAAAATTGGCGATAGTAGAAACCCGAGAAATGCCCCAAGCATAGGCAAGCTTCAGAGGTTGCGGACTCCTACAAACGGTGAGAATTTGGTTTGAAAATGACACCGGCATTTTCAAAATTGAATCTACTTTCAATTCATTATAATTTGTTTTTTTCATTTTCGTTATTTTATCTAATTTTCTTTAATTTTTTAAAAAGCTCACTACATAATATTTTCAACGGAGACATTATGATTGATTGAAATGGAAATATGTCGGTATCTCAAAAATATCTGATTGAAAAAATTTGAAAAAATATATTCATAATCATAAAACTTTTCTTTTTCAAAATTATTTAATTTTAGTTTTCATTAAAATTAAATAGACTATGAGGTGTGAAAAACATGTAATGTAGCAAGCCTGCAACATTTTTGACGGTCAACTCCGAAAAATTCTAGAAATTATAATATTCATCCGTTGAATTCAAAATGATAGTCATAATAAAATAGAGTCTCGTAGATTGTTGCAGTATATTTTTGTTTTTCAAAACATGGGATTTTAATAAAAAAAACAACTTGTTGTAGAAATAAGTAACAACTCATTATCATTCATTTGATGTTTTAGAAACATCTTGTTAAACAATTGTCAATTTGACATATCAAATAGTGATAAAAAAATTGAAAAATAGTCATTAGCAATATATATGATTCTTCACAAGTTTTGTTTTTTACTATAAGAGTGAAATTCTAAATAAAACAAATACTTTTATATGTCAGAAGTTGAATAACTTGTGAAAATGAGTTGTGTGTCTCATAAAACAAGCAAAAGTGTAACCACCTTCATGATTTCAGGTATGATTACCCTTTGCCCATACTTGCTTGAATACAAGCAAGAAACATACTGTTAAACAATTGTCAATTTGACATATCAAATCGTGATAAAAAAAAATTGAAAAATAGTCATTAGCAAGCTAACACAATTCTTCACAAGTTTTGTTTTTACTATAAAGTGAAATTCTAAATAAAACAAATACTTTTATATGTCAGAAGTTGAATAACTTGTGAAAATACAGTTTTTTTTGTCATAAAACAAGCAAAAGTGTAACCCACCTTCATGATTTCACCCGTATGATTACCCTTTGCCCATACTTGCTTGAATACAAGCTATGTTATAGATCTCATATTAGTGTTTAGAGGCTCGTTACAAATCTAAGGGGATGAGAGGCTTCACTATTTCAATATTCACATTCATAGAAGATGCTCCAAAAACATGCATAATGGTCATGAGTATTGTGTACCACATGAGAAGTGATGACCTGAGCTCCGTATGTGGTCCATATTTATTTTCTGTTATTTTTGGTCTCTTTCCATAGTACACTCTCCCTCTTTGTTATCGCTTCAAATTATAGTATCTTAACATTGTTTTAGCATTGGAAAAATTTGGGAACTCTAAGACTGTGGTGTGCTCTAGTCTCAATTATCAAATTGTGGGGACTTTTAAAACAATCTTCAAATGAATTTTGTACCTATGATATATGGTGGCTCTGTAGATTTTGGATTTAGAGTTGTGCACTCACCTTAGCATTCTTCCTGTAGCCTCAGAATGCATGACTCAGATCTTGCCATCGTGCATTACAATTTGGCTCCTATGTCTGTCACTTCGCTTCCTATACCTAAGTTGTTTGAATTTATATATGGCATTAATTTGATGTTTTGTGTAGGTTGGTGAAGACCGTAGATCCCTTGGTTTTAAACCCTCAATTGTATGTATGGAGTTTGTTTTTATTTTGGAGGCTCTTTGGCAAATTGTTTATTTTTCCAATTTATTATAGAGGTTGTTGGCCAAGTTTTCGCCATATCTCTTAACAGAAGACTCCATTTTCCATTCTTGTTTGATACATTGAGGGGAGCATTTTGATATCCTTTCAACTATGGGTTTCATGCCATATTTAATGTCCTTGTCAGATTCTTGTTTTTTTCTCATGGGCTAGATAAATTATGAGAATTGATTCCTCACTTGTAAATGGGTACCCAACATGGCCTTGTTTGGCGTGACCCATCTAGAGGATTTTTGTCTATGATGGCTATTTATGGTACCTCTCATTCTGTACCTTTGAGTATTGGATTCAATGAAATTCGTGCAAATAGTCTTAGGAGTGTAACCAGGCATTTGTCTCTATGTACTTTGTTTCACAGTCTCTTGGAGCTCACAACTTTGGAGTGTTTCTTGAGCCTAGATTGTTTTTCATATTTTTCGCCTTTAGCTGTACTCCATACTTTAGTCATCAATTGTGACATCCATTATCATCATCTTTTTCACCCAGTTCAACATTGTGGGGGGGATGTTGTGAAATGCTTGTTCAGGTGATTCTTCATGCTTCACCATTTGTTCGACATCAAATATTTTTGAGAGTGAGCCTCGTATCAAGCACCATTCCTATTTTGACTCAGCAGTTACAACGACTAGCGACCCATGCTCTCCGGTGAGATGGATTGGCGTCCATAACGAAACTCATCTTATGATGTTTTTCTTGATTGTACATGAGCATCTCATTTGTATTCTAAGTCTAGAATCATTTCAGAGGATCAGTCTCTTTTCTTGAGAAGTTTAAAACTTGGATCTATACATGGATATTTGATGGCGTTAACAGCATGGGGTAACATACACTCTTTAAGAGTGTCCATACTTCATGTTTGGATTTTTCATCCTCTGTAGGCCTCACTGATATTTTGATGGTTGATGGTGTTTGATTTGATTTGAAGCCCTTGTTTTGGGTCTTCACCAACATCTATTTTTTGAAGAACTTATGTAATGGTTGTCAGTGTTTTCCACTCTCGTGCCTCTATGACCAATACTCTTCTGCTTCTAAATTCAACCATGATTCTTTGAGGTTACTTGTCCCTCTTCTTCAGAGTTTGGTCATATTTCCCGATTGGAGCTTCCAACCTTTGCAGGCCTCATGGTTTTTCCTTTTAATGCATCTTTGTGGGATTTTCTTGAGTTTCAACTCCAACGACATTTTCAACATTGGCACTTTTATCTCTTTTGGAGAGGAGATTTTTCCTACGGGTTTTTCTCCCTTTTCTCTAGTTATGAGAGTTTGTACATGGGTACCTTATCATACCTTGTTTTCGGGAACCATACTTTTCCTTCTTTGTTCCTCCCTACATTTTTCTTATGGGGTGGTATTGGTGTGTTTGTTTAGATTGTCTCTATTTACAAGCACGTGAAAGTTGTGTGAATAAGCTCACATAGATTGCCTCAACTGGCCATCTAATCTTAGCTATTTGTTGGGCTCCTCAATCCTATAAATTGAGGAGTCTCCTTTGTAATTAATCATAATATAGAAGATATTGTTTTTCATGTTACTGGTCATGTATGACCCTGGTTAGACTAGATTCACAATATCTGTCACATCCAACTAGATTCTTCCTAGATTAGTGTAAGGTTGAGATATTTTCTCAACCGATAGATCAAGGTAATTATTCTATCTTGGGACTAAATTTTTGTATTTATATGTACTCTATTTTCTTTTTTTAATGTAGAAAGCTCTCACACCTTTTTTATTTTTGCATAATAATACCCACTCTAGCATTTCTCAATATTAAAGACTAGCTTAAAATGGTTTAATGTTGATTGATATCAAATTTTCATAATAAACAATTAGTATCAAATGGATGGGTATTTGCAAACATGCTACGGAAAAGAGATGTAAAACATGTTTAATGCAAAAACACATAAAAAGCAAGATTATTCTTAAAATTAGGCATGTATTGTGGAACTTTTTAGAAATATAAAAAAGGAGTAGTTGCTGATATCATAGGTTTGCAAATTACAAAACATATAGCATTTCATCTTCAATTAAGTGAAAAAAAAACTAAAATTAGATTCATTCAAATAAAAAAAATGATTGTACCCCTCCTAAAATGTAATATTCTTTGTTTTTCTTATGAATGTTAAAATTAAAATGTTAGAAAAAAAGATAAAAAAAACAAAAACATAGATTTGTAGATGTGATATTCTTTGTTTTTTATGAAGGTTAGAATTAAAATGTTAAAAAAAACATAGATAACAAAATATACAAATTTACAATTTTTAAAATTTTATTTAAAGAAATACAACTTCTTGATAATTGGTAAAATTGAATGCTTTGCTATCATTGTTACTAATATACCATCTATACAATGTGTAAAGTTAGAGAGTTATATTTTTAATGATTTATCATGTCTACAATGTGTAAAGTTAGAAAATTTCTTTCAAAATTGTAAAGTTAGAGAGTTTTTTTGTTAATGATTTATCATGTCTACAATGTGTAAAGTTAGATTTTTTTTTTCAAATTCCTATTTTGAAGGAGAAATGCCTTGTAAATAGAAAACCCAACAGTTATAGTGATCTAATTTTCAGCATCTATGTCATATAAGAACAATTACAAGCTATGTTCTTACACATAAAAAAAGCCTTAGAAGAACCGTTTGTTTCAACCAATATTTGAATTCAGAAAAGCAATTTTTTTGGTTAGAGTCCATATAATGGCCAAAGGGAATTTCTAGTTCTATTAAATATTTGTATTTCAGATATTTAAGCTTTAAATAGATGTAATGAAAAATTGAAATGGAAGTCTAATATGTAATTTAACTTATGAAAAAAAGGAAAGGCTATAAAACTAGTAATTTAACTTATGAAAAAAAGGAAAGGCTATAAAACTAGTAAAGTAGTGTATGTACATTGATTGAAGGAAGATAAAAATATGGAATTAGTATATTAAAAAAATGTGCGTGTGGATGTTTTTGCTTGCATAGAGGTAAAAACAATATAACAAATAAAAGGATAATGTGTCATTATTCAAAGGCTTTTCCAATAACTTACGTACGTAGAGCCATGCCATGAAGTAATAAAGTCTAATGGAAACACCTTGAACTATAAGCAATTCCTTGAATATTCATCACTAAGGGAGGGGGCAGGGAAGAGGAGGAGGATGAATGGAGAACAATAGAGAGATAAATAGGACAAATATTATGTGTAGAAAAAAAGGATTTTATTGCTTTTTTTTCTATTGGGTATGATTTTGTTTTAGCAATTCAAAATTTCCAAATAAATGTATGTGCACTCTTCTCTTCTCCCATTTTATTTTCTTTTATGTAGATGCAATGATTGCACCAATGTTTTTTGTGCAATGATTGTTAATCTCTTTGCTGGAATTTTACAAATGACCAAAAATACCATGTGACATATTCTCTTAGACATCCTTACCTAAATTTAAGAATATCTTAAATCTATAGATGAACAACTGTAGAAGAAATTATGCTAACATAATCTTTGGTTCTTAAGTTTTTTAAACCAAATATATTTTTGGTTCATTAGGTATATCTTAGTGAATATTATTTTCTTGGAGCTAAAATATAAAGGTATTTTTTATGAAATGAAAATTATTTTTAATCTAGAGGTGGTTGCAATGTAAGAAATGCATTCTTGTCTAGCATTATATATACCTTTTGTATTTAAGTTTTTTTTTTTTT
>SNQJ01S0050869.1:28167-45137 GCA_010110895.2 Picea sitchensis
GCCCGTTGGAAAGGTATTTTTGAGAAATACACATTATGCCATCAAAACCTAACTCCATCTACATTTTTATTATGGCAAGCGAAAAAACATTGTTTAGTGCCCCAAAATGACCCTGGAAATACATAAAGATGTACTGACATGAAAAATTCCCAAATAAGATAGTTGGAATAGGTGGGAGGCCACCAATATCCACCTAGATGTTGTGTAGGGATTCAAGATAGCCCCATAAGTGTAGAACCCATAATTACAAAGAAATGTTATCATTACAGAGAAATGTGTTGAACTAAAAACTGTTAAGATGAGCTAGTTGAAATAGGTGGGTTGCCACCAATATCCACCAGGATCAGTCCTCCCCCCTTAGGAATAAATGGTCTCAGTTGTGTTGTGTTTCCCCATCAGGTGAGGAAATTTCTGTTGAATTTATCCTCAGGTACCACTTGCCTTGGTGTAGGATTTTCCCTATCTTGACAAACCGATAAAGCTAGATCCTCTATTGGCGAGTGCCCTTGACTTGTGTGTCCACTATCTGATTAGTGGATGCATGTTCCATGCAGTAAGGGTTGAACGCTTTTGGTGTCAATTGTTCTTCGATCTCCGAGGTGTCCAATAATGGCGGAAAATATGGCCAAAGGAGGTTCACATTGAACATTGGGTGCAAGCCAAGGAAGGGTGGAGTGTTGAGCTCAAAAGAATTTCCAGCCACAAACTTGGTGATAATGTAAGGCCCATAGTGAAGTGGACAAAGATTCTGATGGGGCCCTGTAAGGCATTTTTTCTACAAATGTAACTAGACCTTGTATCCCACTTGAAACTGGTGTGATACCTTGTGTTGAGCATGGAGCTTCTTGTACTTAGCATTGGCTTTCTACAAAATATCATGGACCTGTTGGAGGATGTGTTGAATCCACTCAATGAATATGGTGGCTTTGTTGGCCTCATAATGAACATGGGAAGACTCTTCATGTGTGGTTGCAAGAGGTAGTGCAACATCAATGGTACCCAAGGGTTGGAACCCCATCCCCACCTGAAATGGGCTATGGTCGATGGAACTACGGAGAGCCATCTTGTAGCTGTGCTCAACATAGGTAATACTCTCATCCCATGTACACATATGCTTATAGTTATACATGTGCAGGATGTACACAATCATATGATTGATGACCTTTGTTTGTCCATCGGTTTGGGGGTGAAAAGTAGTGGATTTAGTGTATGTAACGTCGGGCCACCGTTTGAAAGGAAGGAACAAATTGTAAATCCTTTACATGACTATAATGTATTACAGGTGTAGGATAAATGACCTGATTAGTCATTAGGTTGAATTAATTCAGTAGGTAACCGCTTGAACATAATGTAATAGATTTTTAGATAGAAGGATGAAGAGCGAGGAAGATTTGAGTCCTTAGACAAAAAATTTCAATTTGTGTCTGTAGGAGATAGCGACTGTAATGATGGTTTTTATTTGAAATGAATAGAACAGAGAAAATTAATATGTATTCTATGAATGTATGATGTTCATAGTGAATGAATGAATAATTGAACAAATTAAATTGTTTCTCTTCTGTAAGATTATGCAAGGAGTGCATGCAGAGCACAAGGAGTGCATATGAAGAAGTCTTTTTCAACTTAAAGATGAGAACAAATAGCGGGGAATTTCCGTATGCAGAGTGTGCATATTGAGCACAAGGAGTGCGTATAGAAGCAATCTTGTGTTAAAGTTTGAGTTCAGGAAGAATGTGACAGGAAGGAAGACAAGAAGAGTTACAAACTCAATAGAGCATCCTCAAGGTTTCCAAATACCTTAGAGGAAAGGTTGTGTATAGAATCACAAAGAGATAGAGTCATTGAGAACTTTGTAGAGATCTGTCAGGTGGGAATCTAGCGAGTGCAAGGAGTGCACAAGAGAACTTTATTTCAAGTTTAGAGAGAAAGAGAAGTTTTAGAGGAGAAGACACTTACAGAGTTACTGAATACTCTAGAGGAAGACCTATGCAAAGAGTACACTAGGCCAACACTCGGACAAAGTGTTGAAGACAACCAGTTGAAGGCTAGTCAAATTGCAAGGAGTGCACGTAGAGAGAACTTGTTTCAAGTTCATAAGCTCAGGAGGTTGAGTACAGAAGAGTGCCAAGAGAAGCACCAGAATTATTCTAAGGAAGACGCAAAAGAGTTGAGTCCCTTAGAGATGGAGCAAGGTCAAGAAGCTCAAGAGAGATAGTGCGAAGCTGCACACAGAGTTAAAGTGTGCACAAGGGATGAGATTTAAACTTCATTTACCAGAAGCTGAAGAGGAATAGTGGTTTTAAGTATCAAGAGGAAACACTTAGAAAAGTTTCTAGGTTTTTAAGAGTTGAACCATTCAAAGGTGAATCATACAAAAATGAAGTTCGAAGAAAGAACAAGTACAGAGGATTGAGTGGGAGAAATCCTTCAGAAAAGAATTTCGAAGAGTGGATAAGATCGACAGTCCAAATCCATTCAAGAGGAACCAAAATATTTCAAGACATTAGATCTCGGAGAAGTAGCGCACTAATTAGTTGCAAGGAGTTATCGAAATTGCACAAAACCAAAGGATTTGGAAGAGGCAATGTGAAATTCAAGAAACCCCGAAACGCGAAATATTGAAATCATCGAGACCGTCCATTGAAAGGGGACATGTGGCAAGAGATCATCATTTCGCTGACACGCAGAGTGGAAAGGTCAAAGGGTGGAGTTGTGAGAATTCATGAACTGCAAAATCGCTACTTGATCACAGTCGTTGGAAGGAGAGTGATTGTGGATCGTTGATCTAATCCGAATATTTCACAATTTCAGGGATCAGAGGATCGAGAGAACGAAGGTGAATCACAACGGGAGTTCCCGATACGCGAAATCCCAACGTGCTCGAAAGGATTGGCCCCAATTCATAGTAAAGGGTCATATGGGTGAAGGATAAGGGAGGAACTAGCATGTGCTAGGCCCTTGTCGAAATTTTGAAACTCATAAGTTTGAAGGACGGAGAGTCGATTGACTCATATATCCAATACGCGAAATAGTGACGCGCCTTTTTGGATAGGCATGTGGTCACATGGAGGAGACTTGGTTAGCGCTTGTGCATGCAGGAAAATTTTTGTAAAGACATATGGATTGTTTCTTAGAGGTTCCAACAGGGAATCAAAGACTTTTTCAATTCAGTCTTGAGAAGATACTAAGGTCGAGAGGTCACATAGCCCTTGGAGAGAAGGGGGGTCTGCACCAAGTGGTATCAGAGATTAATTGTGTCTGTAGATTTTAGGCGAAAGAGAAGAGGGATGTAGAGTACTGATGCTTTGTGTATGATTTCTTGTAAGGTGTACGGTAAATGGTAGACAACCAGATGAGTTGAAAAACAGAGGGTGAAGATGGCTACTGAAGTCCATACGGGTAGTCAAGGCAAGGACCACCAACTGAAAACCAAGGTTGAGATAGATAAAGAACTCATATAAATAAGAGAAAATATGGAGAGGATAGAATTAAAGATGTAGCAAGATGCAAAGGTACACTGGACATATGAATGGCCTTTGAAGAGGAAAGTAGAATGGAATGTCCAGAAGATGATGGCCAGAAGGCAGAAAAAAATGTTGAGAAGGTGGTTGAGGCATGCTGAAAAACCTCAGTAACATAGGAAGGAAAGTGATTTACATATGTGAACCAGAAGTTGGAAAAAGACTCAGTGATGATGAGGAGGAGAGATGAGATAAGGATATCATAAATTATCAGGTGGATAGTGATGGACTTTTAGATCGCCAGTTGGGAAATGATACGAGATCAGTTGATTTCATAGATTTCCAGGAGAGCATAGGAGAGATCCTAGATTTCCATATGGGCTAGGGAAAAGAGATGAACTCAGCTGAGAGTTCATATTAGCAAGGAGTTTTGATGGAAGAATATCAAAGGTGTGTTCTGATCGTCGGGTAAATTCAAATATTTCTTCCAAATAGTCCAGTAGAGGCTAGTACAAGTGTTGCACATGAGGAGATGATGCAACAAGAATCCAAGAGAGAGGTCATGAAGATAAATGAGTTTAAAACTAACTATGTCTGTGATGTAGGTGTAGTAGAGGAAAGACAACCAACAAATACTGCCAAAGAAGAGAAGAGGGAACAAACATTGATGTCTACCCCAGTAGAAAAAGACGAGAATTCAAATGAATTTCTCACTTAATGGAATAAAGAGCTAAAGATGTTGGAGGATTGGTTGGACAATACAAAACCAGAAGATGGTTGCCAGAAGACCGTCACGAAGATTGCAAGAGAAAAGCATTCGATAGAATTGCTCAGAAATTTCAGCTGGGAAGTTAAACAAATGATGACTGCAACATTGAAACATGCAATAGAAGAGGAAACAAAATTTCAGTCAGAGGAATGATTGATAGAAGATGGATATATGCTAGCACAAGAGGAGCTGACAGAAACCAATATGTTAGAGGAAGAAGCTGGGAAACAATTCAGTAAGGAGACTACATAATTGAAGTTAGAAATAGAGTGGAAAACTGGTGTCACGGGAGATGAAGATAATATGAAGGTTAAAATTGATCAGATTGGTAAAAAGGAGAAAGAGCACACATTTCAATGTGCTCAAGATATGGAGAACAAAGAGCATTTAGTGGAATTGCTCCAAAATTTCAGCCAAGGATATGAACAAAAGACAATTGTAGAATTGGGATCTACAGCAGAAGGAGATGAGTATTCATGTAAATGTATTGAAAATTTCAGCCAGGGATATGAGCAAGAGATAACTGTAGAATGTGGACCTACAACAGAGGAAGAGATGAAATAAAATAATCTGCATGAAGGAAGGAGTCAGCCAGCAGAGTAGCTAGACAGGGTGATTGAACAAATTAGGAGGTTGATGTTGAAGTCAGCACAAGAAGCAGTTAACAAGGATAAGTTGAACAGAGGAGGGCCTACAAAAGTAGCAGGGAAGAAGAAGCAATAGGAACAAAAAAGTAGAGGAGCAGATAAACAACTCCAAGGAAATGTTTGGCATCCAGGTGGATTTCAACATAACTAGAGAGCACGTGAGCAGAAGCTCGTGATTTTTTCACACCAGTGGAGTATGATGCAGGAGCATCGTTATCACATCAAAAGAATGGCAGGCATGGAAGTGAAATTGACACATCATCACTTTGAAAGAACCAAACTAACCTTAATCATCTTGGTAGTGGTGTGAAGATATTTTTGATTTTCTCGTTAATTTATTAACTGTATGTAAAGTAGGGCCACTGTTTGAAAGGACGTAACAAATTGTAAATCCTTTACATGACTGTAATGTATTATAGGTGTAGGATAAATGCCCTGATTAGTCACTAGGTTGCATTAATTCAGTAGGTAACCGCCTCAAAAGAATGTAATAGATTTTCAGATAGGAGGATGAAGAGCGAGGAAGCTTTGAGTCCTTAGACAAGTTTTTTCAATTTGTTTCTATAGGAGATAGCGTCTGTAATGATGTTTTTTCTTTGAAATGAATAGAACAGAGAAAATTGATTCAATTGTACAGTGTTGATACCGTTTGACTGTTAATATGTATTCTGTGACTGTTAATATGTATTCTAAGGAAGACGCACAAATTCCCTTAGAGATGGAGCAAGGTCAAGAAGCTCAGGAGAGATAGTGTGAAGCTGGACACAAAGTGCAAGTGTGCGCAAGGGATGGGATTTAAACTTCATTTACCAGAAGATCAAGAGGAGTAGTGGTTTTAAGTCTCGAGAGGAAACACTTAGAAAAGTTTCTAAATTTTGAAGATTTGAAGTGTTCAAAGGTGAAGCACATAAAACTGAAGTTCGAAGAAAGAACAAGTATGGAGGATTGAGTGGGAGAAATCCTTCAGAAAAGAATTTTGAAGAGTGGATAAGATCGAGCGTCCAAATCCATTCAGGAGGAACCAAAATCTTTCACGTTGTTAGATCTTGGAGAAGTAGCGCACTGGTTAGTTGTGAGGAATTATCGAAATTTCACAAAACCAAAGGATTTGGATGAAGCAACGTGAAATTAGCGAAACCCTAAAATGCGAAATCCTGAAATCATCGGGACCATCCATTGAAAGGGGACACATGGCAAGATATCATAATTTTGCTGACTCGCTGAGTGGAAAGGTCAAAGGGCAGAGTTGTGAGAATTTGCGAACCGTGAAATCGCGAATTGATCATTACCGTTGGTTGGAGAGTGATTGTGGACTGTTGATTTGATCTGAATATTTCACAATTTTGGGTATCAGAGGATCGGGAGAACATAGGTGAATTGCATCGGGAGTTCCCGATACGCGAAATCCTGATGCGCTTGGAAGGATTGGCCCCATGTCATAGTGAAGGGTCATATGGGTAAAGTATAAGGGAGGAGCCAACATGCATTAGGCCCTTGTTGGAATTTTGGAACTCGGAAGTTTGAAGGACAGAGAGTCGATTGACTCACGTAGCCGATACGCGAACTCGTAACGCGCCTTTTCGGATAGGCGTGTGGTCACAAGGTGTGGTCACATGGAGGAGACTTTCGGTGAGCGCTTGTGCACGCGGTAATAATTTTGTAAAGACCTATGGATTTTTTCTTAGAGGTTCCAACAGGGAATTGAAGACTGTTTCAATTCAGTCTTGAGAAGATCCTTAGGCCGGGAGGGCGCGCAGCCCTTGGAGAGAAGGGTGGTTTGCACCACATGGGATAATCTATGAGATGAGGATAGTTAAAGGTAATCCAGTTACGAAAGAAGCAACATTCAAGGAATCTAAGAAGACAAAGAAGAAGAACATGCAAAATCCAAAATCAGATTGTAGTTGTAGCGATGGTTTAAAGGAAGATGAAGAAATGGAAAAATTCGTAAAAAAAATGAAAAGAGGAACCGGAAAATACAAAGGTATGCTTCCACTGAAATGTTTTAATTGTGGTGGTATGAGCCATTTTACTTCTAAATTTCATCATGCTAAGAATAAGGAAAGTGATGAATAAGAAGATCATCATCAAAAGAAAAAGAAAGATCAAAAGGGTAGAAGAAACAAAAAAAATTCTTCAAGAAAAGTCTTTTCACCAAGGAAGACAGTTCTTTATCAGATGACGATGAATACAATGATAGTGATACATAAAGAGTACTCTTCATGGAAATCGAATATTTTGAAGAATATTTCGAAGAAGAAGGAGAATTTGATCTTAGAGAAGAATTAATCAGTGCCTTGGAAGATCTAAGGAATGAAAAGAAGAAAATCAAGTCACTCAAGGAAGAACTAAAGAGGAAAGAAGGATCTCATAATCCCAACTCATAATAAATTGAGTAGATGATCACGGAGTTAAGAATCTAGGTAGAAGAAGAGAAAACAATTGAAGAAGCACTTAGAAATCAGTTAGAATAGAAGGAGAGGATGATTGAAGGCTTGGAAGTAGAAATTGCCACTCTAAGAAAAGATCTTCATGAGAAGGACATGCAACAGAACAACACCAAAATATTGGATGAGATCATTGTCAATCAAAGGCCATATTATTACAGATCTAGGTTAGGATACAACCAGACATGGAAAGGATCAAGCTCCAAGACAACAAAACAACAAGAATAACAAAGAAGATATGCAGAAACAGTCATAGGATATCCTAAGAAGGAAGAAGGAAATAATATCCAAGAAGAATATTATCAAGACACTGCACCACCCAAAGCATTCAAAATTCAAAATCAATAGTAGCCATCAATAGAAATACCTCAAAAAGAAGAATGAATCAGAAGAGAAACACCATTCAGAAGATCTTCCATTCTGAGGTATCAAAATATTTTTCTTGGTTTATGTTATTCATGTAACAATTTTGGGCACAATGATGTGAATTTTAGATCCAATGCCAAGAACATAAGCAAATATGAAGTCTACACAAGAAATGGTTATCCAAGAAGACATCATGAAGTAGAAAGCATAAACTACAACATATTTGACTATTTGAGTGATGAAGTAGAATGCTACAAATGAAAAAACTTTGGTCACATGGCCAAGGATTCTAGAATGACTATTCCTCCAAGAGAATCAAGACAAAATATCAGCAATCATAATCTGGAACCACAAAGGATATGGATAATAAAGCATGATCAATTCAAAACTGAAGAATGCATGCTTTCTCTACAAGCTCAACACAAGAAACATGGATGCTATGTTGACAGTGGTTGCTGAAAGCATATGATAGGTGATAAGAACATGTTTCTAACTACGAAAAAGGAAAGAGATAGATCAATTTCATTTTGCAATGACAACTCATCTAGAATTATAGGAAGAGGCATGGTCAATCTTGGAAGCAAGGATGCCAAGGCATAAAATATTATACTGGTTGAAGACATGAAGCACAATCTACTAAGTGTAAGCCAAATGTGCGATCAAGGACACAAACTTATGTTTGACTCATAAAAATGCGAGATAAGGAAAGAATGATCATGAAATTTGGTGGCTACAATTATAAGAACTCCAAGAAACATATATGAACTAAATGGAATTAGAAAGTAAAGATATTTCTTAGGAAAGGAAGATAAAATTTGGCTCTGGAACAAAAGAACGGGTCACATAAAATTTGATAATCTTGTCAAAATCAGTAGAAAGGAATCAGTAAGAGAAACGTCTGAGATATCAAAGCTAGAAAATAATCTATGCGAGCATTGTCTACAGGGAAAACAAACTAGGACAAAGTTCAAGTCAAAAGAGTACTCTTAAACAAAACCACTAGAAATTGTACATACTGATCTATGTGGACCGACAAGAAAGAATGGATTGAATGGTGAACAATATTTTATGCTATTGGTTGATGACTACATAATAATGATTGTAGTTTTCTTTCTTAGGAAGAAATTAGAGGAATTTGAACACTTCAAGATATACAAGGAAATGGTCGAAACTGAGACAGAATCAAAAATCAAGTGTTTGAGATCAGACAATGGAGGATAATTCACATCAAGGGAATTCAATGATTTATGTAGAGAACATGGGATAAAGAGACCATTCTTAGTAGCGAGGGAACCTCAACAAAATGGAGTTGTTGAAAAGAATAACATAATAATACATGAAATGGCCAAAACCATGTTGAAACATTCCAAGTTGAAAGACATATTTTCGGTACAAGCAGTACATAAAATAATTCATATCAAGAATAGGCGAATTTTCATAAATAAGAGTGATAAGAATCCCTAAGAGCTATGTAAAGGAATACCAACAAATGTGAATCATTTCAGAGTGTTTGGAAGAAAATACTATATCAAAAGAG
Organism: Picea sitchensis; assembly: GCA_010110895.2. Lineage (NCBI taxonomy): Eukaryota > Viridiplantae > Streptophyta > Pinopsida > Pinales > Pinaceae > Picea > Picea sitchensis. The sequence continues at coordinate 37,395 of SNQJ01S0050869.1, forward strand.
ATAATGGCAAGATTGGAAAATTTGACTCTCAAGTTGATAAAGGCATACTGTTTAGGTACTCAAGTAAAAGAAAAGCAAACAAATGCTTCAATATAAGACTCAACAAAATAGTGGAAAGAATCAATGTGACGATTGATTAGATAGATGGATGGAAGATAGAAGATAGAAGCAAAGATTAAGTGGAACACAATCACGAAGAATATTTGAAGGAAGAAGACGTAGAAGAGGAAGAAGAACAAGAGCATCCAAAAGCAGAGAAAGCGGAAGATAAGCATCAATATATTCAGGTACCTCCAAAGAAACCTAGGAGACAAGTGCAGAAGAATCATCCACTGGAACATATTATTGGGAATAAATATGCACGAATTAAAACCCGAAGAAGAATACGTTCACTTGAAAAACAACACCTAACACTCCTATCCACAATTGAGAAAATCAATTTTGAAAAAGCAAATAAAGATGAACATTGGATCAAAGCTATATATGAAGAATTGGATCAGATAGAGAAGAATGACACATGGGAACTTGTTCCAATTCTGAAGAACAAGAACCTGATTAGTACAAAGTGGATCTTCATAAACAAATTGAACGAGGATGGATAGGTTGGCAAGAACAAAGAAATATTGGTATGTAAAGGATACACTAAGGTTGAAGGTATATATTTTCAAGATACTGATTAGATAGATGGATGGAAGATAGAAGATAGAAGCAAAGATTAAGTGGAACACAATCATGAAGAATATTTGAAGGAAGAAGACGAGAAGAGGAAGAAGAACAAGACATCCAAAAGGTGAGAGAAAGCGGAAGATAAGCATCAATATATTCAGGTACCTCCAAAGAAACCTAGGAGACAAGCGTAAAATCATCCACCTGAACATATTATTGGGAATAAATATGCACGAATTAAAACCCGAAGAAGAATAATGCTCACTTGAAAAACAACACCTAACACTCCTATCCACAATTGAGAAAATCAATTTTGAAAAAGCAAATAAAGATGAACATTGGATCAAAAATATCTATGAAGAACTAGATAAAATACAGAAGAATGACACATGGAACTTGTCTCCACTCAAGAACAAGAACCCGACAAGGAAGTGGATCTTCATAAACAAATTGAACGAGGATGATATTGGCATGAACAAAGAAAATATTGGTATGTAAAGGATACACTAAGGTTGAAGGTATATATTTTCAAGATACCTTTTCACCATTTTCCAAAATGGAAAATCTAGTCAACCCCATTCACTTTGTAATCAAAAACATACGTGTATTGATGTATGTAATATCAATCTTCTAAATGGAAGATTTGAATATCAAGTTTGCTAATTTAACATCCGTATGATTGAAAATTAATAGAAAGAAAGGTTATGTCCGCATGTTGAAGAAAAGAAGCTTATGGACTCCGCTGCACCCCTAGAGTATGGTATTCAAGATTGAACAGGTAACTACACCAAAAAGGATTCATGAAGGGCAATGAAGACAACAATATCTACATAGAATGTGGATCATGACATTATATTGATAATTGAAGTTTATGTATATGGTATCATCTTTGGAAGTAATGACGACAGGATGAGTCGTAAGTTTTCCAAAGATATGCATAATGGGTTCAAAATATCCTTAATTGGTGAGTTGACCTTTTTGGGGATTACGACATGCCAACGTGACAGGTATCTTCATCCGTCGTACTGGCATATTAGAGATGATAAAGGTTTGGAATGAACACACAAGCCAATAAGTACCTTCTATGTAGAGTAGCTAAAAAGTTGCCAAGGATGATGATTATAATGGAAGTAGATCATAGAATCTACGATCAACGATTGGAAGCTTACTTCCATGTGACATCAACAGACCTGGGATGAAATATGCGCTTGATAGGTTGCAAAGTTTTCGGTAGAACTTAAAGGAATCACATGGTTTTGTAGTGAAGAGGATATTTATATATCTCAAATGTATAGAAGAGTTTGGATTATAGTATCAAAGGAATACATATGCATATTAAGATGTTGTATTGATGATAGAAGAAATACAAGTGAAGGGACTTTCTTCGCGATTGTGTGTCTTGGTTGAGAAAGAAATAGTCATCAATATCTTTATCCACGAGAGAAGTATAATACATTGCAACAACACGTTGTACTCGGGTTCTTTGGATGAAGCAAATCTTGCAGGATATACAAGTGAAGCATGATGAGCCTATTTCAATACTATGTGATAACACCAATGCCATCGATATCTAAGAATCCGGTGATGCATTCTAAGATGAAAACACATTTTATTAAGTATCACTTTCTATGAGAAATGATGCTATAGATAAGAAAGCTAGAGTATGTCGGGACAAAATAGTAGATCACAAATATCTTCAATGAAACAAATTGAAAGGAAAAATTTGAGTATCTTAGGACATAAACTTGAGCAGCTTTTCCCACAATGATTCATGGCCTCAAGTGGTAAGACAAGGTAGAGAAGTAGAAGACATGAAGAGTCAAAGTGAATAAATTTTTGAACGATTTTCATATTAATCAGAGATTTACATGAGGAAGAACCATGAAGAGAAAGTAGAGGCTTGTAGACAAGTGAGAGCTGCCTCTAGAGGACCCATCTTTTCCATTGATGTCAAAGGGGAGAGATAGATAAAGAAATGGAGACAATGAGAGAGAATAATTGAATAATATAGAGGCATGCAGGCAGGGGGAGCAAAGGGTCACAGGGAAGCATGTGTATGAGCACGACTTATTGTCATGTCATGTTTTCATCAATGCCAAAGGGGATATTGTTGAAATATTGGTTGTCATTGATGTCAACCCCTTGAAGAAGCCCCTACATTGTGGTTTTAGTACCCAAATTTGATGGAGGAATATGGACATGAAGGAAAGTGTACATGCAAGTAAGACACTCATAAATGGATAGTCCTCATCATTCCATTTTCAATGGTGATATGTGGTACATCATGTAGCTCCTCATGGTTGAGGATTTTATGGCCTTGTGAAGTTGAAGCCCCAAAGAATGGTCAAGAAGCCCCTAGCTGGTCACATGGCTTAATGAAAGGGTAAAGTTCTTGTAACAAGAAAAATTTGGAAGCCCTAAGTTTAAGGAGAGAGGTTACCTAGAAAAAGTATAACTACACCTCAAAGATTCATTCATAATTACATTCACTCACTGATTCTATTGAATATCATCAGGTGAACTAGTGATCAATTGTATAAGTTTTGCGATGGTAAAATCTGAGGTAACAAAGACTGAGGAGTGAGGGAGTTTAGGCATTGTAGTGGTGCATGTGAATCTCTAAGAAAACCATAGTTTGGTTGATCCCCATGGGTCAGAACTCTGCCACGAGGCATCCTGGTCATAAAGATACATGTCATGCGAAAATACCCCACGACAGGATGTCTTAGTCCCGCGAGAACAAGATAAGTATGGGGGAAATTCTAGTTCACCAAGTCTCTTAAGACAAAAGATAACTTACAAGTCATCATTTGGTGTTTCACAGTCACAAAGGTATTGGCATGTTTGTGTACTACTTCCAGAAGTTTATGTTTGACTATGAGGTGGTGTGGCTTGAGGCATACTTGGCATATTGATGAGAGTTTGATACATCATTGAGGTAAATATTGGCTACATGATTGAGTAAGGTATTATGGTATATTTGGTTCAACATATGGCATGGTTGTTATGGTTCATATCTTTGACATGATTGTTCATGGTTGAGGTATATAATTCTGATGTATGGTGGCATATTTATGAGGGACATGCATTTGGAGTTCTTCATTGGATGATATGGTACGTGCCCTTATACTTATTGATGCTATGTGGTATATGGTATAGGTTTTATTCATGTTTCACATATGGTACATGATTAACTACTTATAATTGATGATGTAGTTGGTATATCTTGTTGTTCATGATTGATGGATATATGTTAGTACATAGTTTTATGCATGGTATGGTAGGTATGGTATATGTTCTAGTTGGTTGATGATCAATTACAAGGTTATGAGATAGAGACTTTTATGAGGAAATCTCTCTATGTCTAGGGTGAACCACAAATGCATCTAAAATGACTGTAGAAATCAACTCCATCCCAACAATATGCTATATAAACCAATGCTTAAGGGAGATAATAAAGAGGCCTACCTCGCCTAGATGTTCAATTATGTCCACCATTGATCACTTTTACTCTAAATATATATACTTGTAAATAAAGTTCTCAACAAACAAGAAAATACAAGCATATGGTGGAAATATAAAAGGTTATGAATATTGATAGCATAATCCATCAATATACATAACAACATGCCCATGGATAATAATCATATATTCTGCAAACATCAATTGCACAGGAAGAGAGCATTTCTATTAATAAATGATCATCATAAGTGAAAATATTAATAGTACTGGGTGGTCGGCACGGTTCAACCAAGAAACTAAGTTCCAATTGGGCCTCCACCAAAGGCAAGTTCATAGAAGGGAGACAATGAGGTTTCCATCAATAGGAAGAGCTTGGGGATGAACACTTTGTTCAGAAAGCTTTTCAAAGGAAAAGGATCTCGCACTAATATGAAGTAAATAATTTCTCCAGGGTAACTTTTCTCTAAAAGTTGAACGGTTTATCCTGCTTTTCCATAGCTCAGAATTGAACCATTTATAGCCTTCAAAATACAATTAGGCTGGTCAGTCAACGCTTCTAGTATATGGAAATACATCAATATCTCTTGTCGTGACATGGAAACATCTACATTTAATTTTGATTTTTCAGCACAAATCCCAATGTACACGGGTTGTAGGAGAAGTCCACGTATACACATGTTGTATAGGTGCAAGATGCATACAAGTGGAAATTTTTGTATTTTTGTCTATGGATTCTAGTAACAAGGAAGACAAGTCTTCATGGGGAAATGGAAAAGGCCCTCTTCCTAAGATTGCATGGTGAGGGTAAATCTTTCTCTAACAGACAATGATGGTGACAAAGGAAAGGTTGGATATAGTGAGTTGGATACAATGACAAAGCTGACAGGTTACTAGTTGATGTGGATAATTATAGTGACACAATGATAGTAGTAAATGTTGACAATGACAATGGCAATGATTGTGATAGTGGAAGTTGGTCTACATTTACACTCTCAGTACATTATCAGAGTAAGGAAAGGGGTTGTAGCCTCTAGTTGGTACCGGAGAACACAAGGAGTTGGAGTTTCCTTCAAGTTGGAGACTCCGACTTATCAGGGTTAGAAGCCTTCCTCGGGTTGGAGCCAGAGAGTTCAAGGAGTTATAGCTTTGTGCCATTGAGCCCTGTAAACAGGGTTGTAACCTCCCATTGCAACTCTGAGAATTGGGAAGTTTGTTCTTCCAATGATTGCATTCTTTTGATATATAATAAAACATTCTACGCTTTTCTCCCATTTGGGTTTCGACGCAAATTATGGTGTGTATTGTGATAATGATATATTAAATGCTAATGATAAACAACCAAATATTGTTGATGAATATATAATGTGGGTTAAGCGCAAGAAGTACATAGATATTGTTTCAATTTACCCCTCTTAGCATTCCAAACACCATCGTCATTTTTAAGTTTAGGTTTAAATATGGTACATTCAGTACCCTTGGTCATATTTTAAGTTGTTTTATTTAAATTCATCAAAATTTAAAAGAATTGTTAGACTTGTAGATATAGAAAATTTTGAGAAGGTTCTATATGTAGTTGTTGATGTTAATGTTAATATTATATAATCTAGGTGAAATAATAAGTTTTGAGGGGGATAAATCCATATATACATTCAAAAATACAATTTCAATAATAAAAAAATGTAATTTGACCAAAAATTATATAACCGGATTCATATAATGATTACCACCATTGTAGATCTATTTTAATTGTGAATTTATCATATACGGAGAGGGATCAAATTCCTCGAGGTTGCAAACCTTTCCTCTTTTATATATATATAGAGAAAGAGAGAGAGAAAAGTACATGTGGCTTGGGAAAGTAGACTAAGAGTGATATTATTCTTTCATAAAGACAATAGTCTTACAATTGCAAAAAAAAATAAAAAATAACAAATCATTGTTTACAAAATTACAAAAACTGAATTGCCATTTCTTGAAGATCATAGGTCATATGAGAAAAACAAAAGAGAAGTGAACTAATAATTCAACGATTAAGTAGGTGAAGAATTCACAGTTTCCACATTTGCCCGTTGATTCTCTTCACACAACTCGTTAAGGTACAAACCCACTTCTCTTTTTGATAGGAGAGTGTTTTTTTCGTCCACTTCCCTTGTTTGTAGTTGGAGGTATTACATTTGAAGCATAATTTCATTATAAGTCATGTTCCTCTCAATGATCACCTTCCTTAGGAGAGTCTTTATATGTTAATAAATGTAAATTATGCGGTGGTCTTTCGTCTTTTTGGAGCGTGAGGTATCTGTGTCGAGGATCCATGGACTAATCTTGGCATCAATTTTCACATCCATAACCATTCCAACTTCTTGAGCATGGGTGGAGTGAATCCTCCATGATCTATCCCCGTCACATTGATTTTTCGTGTGTCATAGATGACAAGTATGCCCAAAACATTAAGAAATATGTTTACTTTCAATTATTTATATAGATATTTTATATAAAATTGATATTGAAATATTATTTTAAAATATTTTATTTATAATGAATATTAAAATAAATTTTTTTATTATTATTTTTTTAAATATTGTTTCTCAATTTCATGTTGATTATTAAAAATAATTATATATTTTCTTCTAGTGGTTAAATTTGAAGGGTATTTATCTGTTTTTTCCATTTTTAATTGTTAATTTGTATTGAAATTGTTTATTTTCTCATTATATTTGGTTTTTCAAAATCCACATTTAAATAAATTGTCACTTGTGTTTTTAATGTCTTCCTGAATTTTGATAATAAAAATAAACATGGGTGTGAAGGCTGCTCACAAAATCTATTTTATTTCATTTTAGAAAACATTAGTATTTAATATTTAAAAAACAAATCCAAAATAATTCACTAATATTTATTATTTCATTATATTAATAAAGATAACTATTTCAAATTTTGCAATCCATAACTTTTATTATTATTTTTACAACAACCATTTCTAACTAATTTTTTCCTTTTAGCTATATTGACATCATTGCATGCATACTACTTAGTGTTTGGTCTCTTGTTTTTGTACAATAATTGGATCTATGTAAAATTGAGACATAGAAAGAAATTGAAACCTATCTATGAGAAATTGAGACATAGAAAAAAAATGAAACCTCTTATTCATTGGTTTCAAAATTGAAAATTAAAATAGATGTCAAATTTATAACTTCATTCATTCTAAACTCTTAAAAAAAACATTTTCCCATATACAATCTAATATCTTACATATTTAAACTCTAAGAAACCTTTTTAAAAAACAATCCAATATCTTATAATGTTTTGTGGACAATCTTATATCTTATAACGTTTAAATTGTAAGAAGTTTTAAAAAATCCAATATCTTATAATGTTAAGACGACTTCGCTAACTTCTTTCGCTGATATCAACCCATTATTTAATCTTTTTTACACCTACTTTGCATACACTAAAATAAAAAATTGGTGGGTGCATGTGGGCAATACACTTTGAAATTTTCAGCACGTTGGACCCGATCAGCACATCACCTGCACATCACCTGTCATTGAAATTTTCAGCAAGTTGGCCCTACGCAATCAGCGTCTTGGTCACCGCCACCCCAACATTATATTA
>SNQJ01S0050869.1:45147-68779 GCA_010110895.2 Picea sitchensis
TGTCATCTATGACACACGAAAAATCAATGTGACGGGGATAGAACATGGAGGATTCACTCCACCCATGCTCAAGAAGTTGGAATGGTTATGGATGTGAAAATTGATGCCAAGATTAGTCCATGGATCCTCGACACAGATACCTCACGCTCCAAAAAGACGAAGGACCACCGCACAATTTACATTTATTAACATATAAAGACTAAAGACTCTGCTAAGGAAGGTGATCATTGAGAGGAACATGACTTATAATGAAATTATGCTTCAAATGTAATACCTCCAACTACAAACTAGGGAAGTGGACGAAAAAAACTACAAACCAGGGAAGTGGACGAAAAAAACACTCTCCTATCAAAAAGAGAAGTTTGTTTGTACCTTAACGAGTTGTGTGAAGAGAATCAACATGCTCGTGTGGACACTGTGAATTCTTCACCTACTTAATCGTTGAATTATTAGTTCACTTCTCTTTTGTTTTTCTCATATAACCTATGATCTTCGAGAAATGGCAATTCAGTTTTTGTAATTTTGGCAATTGTAAGACTGTTGGCTTTAAGAAAGAATAATATCAGTGTTAGTCTACTTTCYCAAGCCACATGTACTTTCCTATATATATATATATATATGAGAGGAAAGGTTTGCAACCTTGAGGAATTTAATCCCTCTTGRTGTATRATAGATCCACAATTAAAATAGATCTACAATAATGGTAATCATTATATGAATCCGGTTATATAATTTTTGGTCAAATTACATTTTTTTATTATTGAAATTGTATTTTTGAATGTATATATGGATTTATCCCCCTCAAAACTTATTATTTCACCTAGATTATATAATCTTAACATTAACATCAACAACTACATATAGAACCTTCTCAAAATTTTCTATATCTACAAGTYTAACAATTCTTCTAAATTTTTGATCGAATTTTAAACAAAAACAACTTAAAAAATATGACCAAAAGAATTTTGGATATTACCATATTTAAACTAAACTTAAAAATGACAATAATTGTTGGAATACTAAGAGGGGGGGCGGTGAAACAATATTATATTAGTACTTTTCTTACTTTTAACCACATTATATATTCATCAACAATATTCAGTTGTTTATCATTAGCATTTAATATATCATTATCACAATACACCATAATTTATGTGGAAACCCAAATGGGAGAAAACTGTAGAATGTTTTTATTATATATCAAAAGAATGCAATCATTGGAAGAACAAACTTCCCAATTCTCCAGTTGCAACGGGAGGTTACGACCCTATATTTACAGGCTCCAACCTCAACGAAGCTACAACTCCCTGAACTCTCTGGCTCCAATCAGAAGGAATCTACAATCCCCTGATAGTCAGTCTCCAACCCGAAGGAAGCTCCAACTCCCTGTGTTCTCCATCACCAACTAGAAGGAGGCTACAACCCCCTTTCCTTACTCTGTCTAGTCGCCCTGAAATATAAATGTAGACCAATTATCATTACCACAATCACTGCCACTATCATTGTCATTGCTACTGTCATTGTCACTATAATTATCACATCAACTAGTAACCTGTCAACCTATCATTGTATCCAACTTGTCACTATATCCAACCTTTCACTGTCACCATCATTGTCTCTGTTAGAGAAAGATTTGCCTCACCCTATGCAATGTTGCAGAGAGGGCCTTATTCCATTTCCCTATGCAGACTTGTCTTCCTTGTTACTAGAATCCATAGACAAAAATACAAATTTTTCCACTTGTATGCATCTTGCACCCTATACAGCAGGCGTATACGCAAGCTGCTCCACTACAACCCGCGTACATCGGGATTTGTGCTATAAAATCAAAATTAAATGTCGTGTTTCCATGTCACGACAAGAGATATTTGATCCTTGGCCTTCCATATACTAGAAACGTTCTGACTCAACCCTTCAATTGTATTTTTAAGGCTATAAAGAGGCCAATTCTAAGCTATGGAAAAGGAGAAAGAATTCAATTTTGAGAGCAAAGTTACCCTGGAGAAATTATTTACTTCATATTGAGTCTGGATCCCTTTTTCCTTTAACTCTGAACAAAGTGTTCATCCCCCAAGCTCTTCCCTTATTGATGGAGAACCTCATTGTCTCCCTTCTATGAGCTTGCCTTTGGTGGAGGATTGAAGTGGTGGAGGCCCAATTGGAAGGAACTTAGTTTCTTGGTTCTGAACCGTGTCGACACAGAAGTCTGTAATATTTTCACTTATGCTGATCATTTATTAATAGAAATACTCTCTTCCCTTTCAATTGATGTCTTGCAAATATATGAATTATTATCCATGGGCATATTTGTTATGTATATTGATGGATTATACTATCTAATGTGCTAACCTTTTATATTTCCACCATATGCTTGTATTTGCTTGTTTGTTGAGAACTTGTTGCAAGTATATATAGATTTGGGTAAAAGTGCTCAACAGTGGATATCATCGAACATCTAGATGAGGTAGGCCTCTTTATTATCTCCCTTGCACATTGGTTTATATAGCATATTGTTGGGATATAGTTAATTTCTACAATCATTTTCGTTTGTTGTGGTTCACCCTAGACATAGAGAGATTTTCCTCATAAAAGTCTCTGTCTCATAACCTTGTAATTGATCATCAACCAACTAGAAAATGTACCATACCATGCATAAACTATGTACTAGCATATATGCATCAATCATGAACAATAAGATATACCAACTACATCATCAATTATAAGTAGTTAATCATGTACCATATGTGAAACATGAATACAACATGTACCATATACCATAGCATCAATAAAGTATAGGCATGTACCATATCATCAATGAAGAACCAATGCATGTCCCTCATAAATATGCCACCATACATCAAGTGTATACCTCAACCATGAACAATCATGTCAAAGATATGAACCATAACAACCATGCCATATGTTGAACCAAATATACCATAATACCTTACTCAATCATGTAGCCAAGATTTACCTCAATCATGTGTCAAACCCTCATCAATATGCCAAGTATGCCTCAAGCATACACCACCTCATAGTCAAGCATAAACTTCACAACAAGTACACAAACATACCAATACCTTTGTAGCTTACCTGAAACACCAAAATGATGAACTGTAAGTTATATTTTGTCTTAAGAGACTTGGTGAACTAGAATTTGACCCATACTTATCTTGTTCTCGCGGGACTAAGACATCCTGTCTCGCGGGGCCTCGCATGACATGTATGCTGCAACCCATGGGGATGCATCGCAAGACACTAGTATTCCGACCCACGGGGATCAACCAAACTATGGTTTTCTTAGAGATTCACACACACCACTACAATGCCTAAACTCCCTCACTCCTCAGTCTTTGTTACCTCAGATTTTACCATCGCAAACTTAGCCAATAGATCACTAGTTCACATGATGATATTCAATAGAATGTGTGTGTGAATGTACTTATGAATGACTCCTTGAGATGTATTTATACTTTTTCTAGGTAACCTCTCTCCTTAAACTTAGGGCTTCCAAATTTTTCTTGTTACAACAACTTTACCCTTTCATTAAATACATGTGACCAACTAGGGGCTTCTTGACCATTCTTTGGGGCTTCCAACTTCACAAGGCCATAAATACTCAACCATGAGGAACTACTGGTGTACCACATATCACTGTAAATGGAATGATGAGGACTATCCATTTATGAGTGTCTTACTTGCATGTACACTTTCCTTCATGTCCATATTCCTCCATCAAATTTGGGTACTAAAACCACAATGTACGGGCTTCTTCAAGGGTTGACATCAATGGCAACCAATATTTCAACAATATCCCCCTTTGGCATTGATGAAAACACTTAGGCATGACAATAGTCATGCTCATACACATGCTTCCCCTGTGACCACTACTCCCCCTGCCTGCATGCCTCCATATTATTCAATTATTCTCTCTCATTGTCTCCATTTATTTATCTATCTCTCCCCCTTTGACATAAATGGAAAAGGGTAATTCTCCTAGAGGCAACTCTCACTATCTACAAGCCTCTACATTCTCTTCATGGTTCTTCCTCATGTAAATCTCTGATGTATATGAAAATCATTCAAAAATTTATTCACTTTGACTCTTCATGTATTCTACTTATCTCCCCTTGTCTTACTACACTTGAGGCCATGTGATTCATTGTGGGGGAAAAAATACTCCAAGTTTATGTCCTAGATACTCAAAATTTTCCCTTTCAATTTGTTTCATGAAGATATTTGTGATCTACTATTTTGTCCCGACATACTCTAGCTTGATGTTCTTATCTATAGCATGTTCTCGTAGAAAGTGATACTTAATCAAAATGTGTTTCATCTTGGAATGCATCACCCGGTTCTTGGATATACTGATAGCATTGGTGTTGTCACATAATATTGAAATAGGTTCATCATACTTCACTTGTATATCCTGCAAGATTTGCTTCATCCAAAGAACTTGAGTACAACATGTTGTTGTTGCAATGTATTATGCTTCTCCAGTGGACAAAGATATTGATGACTATTTCTTTCCTAACCATGATACCAAACAATCACCCAAGTAGAAAGTCCCTTCACTTGTATTTCTTCTATCATCAATACAACATGCCCAATATGCATATGTGTATTTCCTTTGGATACCATAATCCAAACTCTTCTATACATTTGAGATATATAAATATCCTCTTCACTGCCATAACATGTGATTCCTTCGGTTCTACTTGAAAACTTGCAACCTATCAAACTGCATGCATTTCATCCGGTCTAGATGATGTCACATAGAGTAAGCTTCCAATCATCGATCTGTACATTCTCTGATCTACTTCCTTATAATCATCATCCTTGCTTAACTTGCAACTACTCTACATAGGAGTACTTATTGGCTTGTAATATTTCATTCCAAACCCTTTTATCATCTCTCTGATATACTTGGTCTGATAGATGAAGATACCTATGTCACGTTGGCATATCTGTAATTCCCCAAAAAAGGTAAACTCACCAATTAAGAATATTTTGAACTCATTATGCATATCTTTGGAAAACCTCTGACTCATCCTGTCATCATTACTTCCAAAGATGATATCATATACATAAACCTCAATTACCAATATAATGTCATGATCCACCTTTATGTAGATATTGTTGTCTTCATTGCCCTTCATGAATCCTTTTTGTTGTAGTTACCTGTCCAATCTTGAATACCATGCTCTAGGGGTCTGCTTCAGCCCATAGATTTCTTTCTTCAACCTGCAGACATAACCCTTCTTTTCTATTAGTACAAATCCTTTTGGATGTTTGATGTAAATTTATTCTTCTAAATATACATTTAGAAAGATTGATATTACATCCATCTAATACACATGTATATTTTTGGAATACACGTAAGATAGGATTGACCCGATTTCTTCCATTTTGGAAAATGGTGAAAAGGTATCTTGAAAATATATACCTTCAACCTTAATGTATCCTTTACATACCAATATTTCTTTGTTCTTAGCAACCTGTCCATCCTCGTTCAATTTTTTTATGAAGAGCCACTTTGTACTAATCAGGTTCTTGTTCTTCAGAATTGGAACAAGTTCCCATGTGCCATTATTCTTTATCTGATCCAATTCTTCATATATAGCTTTGATCCAATGTTCATCTTTATTTTCTTGTTAAAAATTGATTTGCTCAATTGTGGATAGGAGTGCTAGGTGTTGTTTTTCAAGTGAACACATTCTTCTTCTAGTTTTAATTCCTTCATCTTTATTCCCAATAATATGTTCCGGTGGATGATTCTTCTGCACTTGTCTCCTAGGTTTCTTTGGAGGTATATGAATATATTGATGCGTATCTTCCGCTTTCTCTTCTCCTGGATGCTCTTGTTCTTCTTCCTCTTCTGCTTCTTCTTCCTTAAAATATTCTTCGTGATCATGTTCCACTGAATCTTTGCTTCTATCTTCTATCTTCCATCCATCTATCTAATCAATCATCACATTGATTCTTTCCACTATTTTGTTGAGTCTTATATTGAAGCATTTGTTTGCTTTTCTTTTACTTGAGTACCTAAACAATATGCCTTTATCAACTCGAGAGTCAAATTTTCCAATCTTTCCATCTTCTCTTTTGATATAGTATTTTCTTCCAAACACTCTGAAATGATTCACATTTGTTGGTCTTCCTTTACATAGCTCTTAGGGATTCTTATCACTCTTATTTATGAAAATTCCCCTATTCTAGATATGAATTATTTTATGTACTGCTTGTACCCAAAAGATGTTTTTCAACTTGGAATGTTTCAACATGGTTTTGGCCATTTCATGTATTATTATCTTATTGTTTTCAAAAACTTCATTTTGTTGAGGTTCCCTCACTACTTATAATGGTCTCTTTATCCCATGTTCTCTACATAAATCAATGAATTCCTTTGATGTGAATTCTTCTCCATTGTTTGATCTCAAACGCTTGATTTTCAATTTTGTTTCAGTTTCGACCATTTCCTTGTATATCTTGAAGTGTTCAAATTCCTCTATTTTCTTCCTAAGAAAGAAAACTACAATCATTATTATGTAGTCATCAACCAATAGCATAAAATATTGTTCACCATTCAATCCATTTTTTCTTGTCGGTCCACATAGATCAGTATGTACAATTTCTAGTGGTTTTGTTTAGGAGTACTCTTTTGATTTGAACTTTTTCCTAGTTTGTTTTCCCTGTAGACAATGCTCACATAGATTATTTTCTATCTTTGAGATCTCAGACGTTTCTCTTTCTGCTTCCTTTCTACTGATTTTGACAAGATTATCAAATTTTATGTGATCCGTTCTTTTGTTCCAGAGCCAAATTTTATCTTCCTTTCCTAAGCAATATCTTTCCTTTCCAATTTCATTTAGTTCATATATGTTGCTTGGAGTTCTTATAATTGTAGCCACCAAATTTTATGATCCTTCTTTCCTTATCTTGCATTTTTATGAGTCAAACACAAGTTTGTGTCCTTGATCACACATTTGACTTACACGTAGTAGATTGTGCTTCATGTCTTCAACCAGTAGAACATTTTATGCCTTGGAATCCTTGCTTCCAAGATTGACCATGCCTCTTCCTACAATTCTAAATGAGTTGTCATTGCAAAATGAAATTGATCTATCTCTTTCCTTTTTCAGAGTTAGAAACATGTTCTTGTCACCTGTCATATGCTTTCAACAACCACTGTCAACATAGAATCCATGTTTCTTGTGTTGAGATTGTAGAGAAAGCATGCATTCTTCAGTTTTGAATTGATCCTGCTTTATTATTCATATCCTTTGTGGTTCCTGGTTATGATTGCTGATATTTTGTCTTGATTCTCTTGGAGGAATAGTTGTTCTACAATCCTTGTCCATGTGACCAAAGTTTTTGCATTTGTAGCATTCTACTTCATCACTCAAAGATTCAAATATGTTTTAGTTTATGCTTCCTACTTCATGATGTCTTCTTGGATAACCATTTCTTGTGTAGACTTCATATTTTCTTATGTTCTTGGCTTTGGATCTAAAATTCACATCATTGTGCCTAAAATTGTTACATGAATAACATAAACCAAGAAAAATAGTTTGATACCTCAGAATGGAAGATCTTCTAAATGGTGTTGCTATTTTGATTCATTCTTCTTCTTGAGGTATTTCTATTGATGGCTACTATTGATTTTGAATTTTGAATGCTCTGGGTGGTGTAGTGTCTTGATAATCTTCTTCTTGGATATTATTTCCTTCTTCCTTCTTAGGATATCCTATGACTGTTTCTGCATAGCTTCTTTGTTATTCTTCTTGTTCTGTTGTCTTGGATCTTGATCCTTTCTATGTCTGGTTGTATCCTAGCCTAGATCTGTAATAATACGGACTTTGATTGACAATGATCTCATCCAATATTTTGGTGTTGTTCTGCTGCATGTCCTTCTCATGAAGATCTTTTCTTAGAGTGACTATTTCTACTTCTAAGCCTTCAATCATCCTCTCCTTCTATTCTAACTGATTTTTGAGTGCTTCTTCAATTATTTTCTCTTCTTCTACCTTTTGATTTTTCTTTTTCTTTTGATGATGATCTTCTTATTCATCACTTTCCTTGTTCTTAGCATGATGAAATTTAGAAGTAAAATGGCTCATACCAACACAATTAAAACACTTCATTGGAAGCATACCTTTGTATTTTCCAGTTCCTCTTTTCAATTTTTTTACGAATTTTTCCATTTCTTCATCTTCCTTTAAACCATCGCTACAACTATGATCTGATTTTGGATTTTGCGTGTTCTTCTTCTTTGTCTTCTTAGATTCCTTGAATGTTTCTTCTTTCGTAACTGGATTATCTTTATCTATCCTCATCTCATAGAGTATCCCATGTGATGCAGACCCCCATTCTCTCCAAGGGTTGCACGACCTCCCGGCCTAAGGATCTTCTCAAGACTGAATTGAAACAGTCTTCAATTCCCTGCTAGAACCTCTAAGAAAATATCCATAGGTCTTTACAAAAATTTTCCCGTGTGCACAAGCGCTAACCGAAAGTCTCCTCCATGTGACCACACCTTGTGACCACACGCCTATCCGAAAAGGCACGTTGCGAGTTCGCGTATCGACTATATGAGTCAATCGACTCTCCGTCCTTCAAACTTCTGAGTTTTAAAATTTCGACAAGGGCCTAGCGCATGTTGTCTCCTCCCTTATCCTTCACCCATATGATCCTTCACTATGACATGGGGCCAATCCTTCCAAGAACATCACGATTTCACATATCGAGAACTCCCAATGCGATTCACCTCCGTTCTCCCAATCCTCCGATACCCGAAATTGTGAAATATTCAGATGACATCAATGGTCAACAATCACTCTGCAACCAACAACTGTGATCTAGTCGCAATTTCACGATTCAAAAATTCTCACAACTCCGCCCTTTGACCTTTCCACTCAGTGAGTCAGTGAAATTTCGATCTCTTTCCATGTGTCCCCTTTCAATGGATGGTCCCGATGATTTTGGGATTTCACGTTTCGGGGTTTCTCTAATTTCAGGTTGCTTCTTCCAAATCCTTTGGTTTTGTGAAATTTCGATAACTCCTCGCAACTAACCAATGCGCTACTTCTCCGAGATCTAACAACGTAATAGATTTTGGTTCCTCTTGAATGGATTTGGACCCTCGATCTTATCCACTCCTCGAAATTATTTTCTGAAGGATTTCTCCCACTCAATCCTCCGTACTTTTTCTTTCTTCGAACTTCAGTTTTCTGCGCTTCACCTTTGAACACTTCAAATCTTCAAAACTTAGAAATTTTTCTAAGTGTTTCCTCTCGAGACTTAAAACCACTAATCCTCTTGATCTTCTGGTAAATGAAGTTTAAATCTCATCCCTTTCACACACTTTCACTTTGTGTCCAACTTCACACTATCTCTCCTAAGCTTCTTGACCTTGCTCCATCTCTAAGGGAATCAACCCTTTTGCATATTCCTTAGAAGAATTCTGGTGCTTCTCCTGGCATTCTTCTGTGCTCAACCTTTACGTGCACTCCTTGCACTTTGACTGGCCTTCAACTGGTTGTCTTCAACACTTCGTCCGAGTGTTGGCCTGGTGCACTCGTTGCACAGGGCTTCCTCCAGAGTATTCAGTAACTATGTAAGTGTTTTCTCCTCTGATACTTCTTTTTCTATCTGAACTCGAAATAGAGTTCTTCTATGCACTCCTTGCACTCACTAGATGCCCACCTGGCAGAGCTCTACATAGTTCTCAGTGACTCTGTCTCTCTATGCTTCTCTACACAACTTTTCCTCTAAGGTATTTGGAAACCTTGAGTCTCCTCTCTTGAGTTTGTAATTCTTCTGGTGTGCCTTCCTGGGATGTTCTTCCTGAACTCAAACTTTAACACAAGCTTTCTTCTATACGCACTCCTTGTGCTCAATATGCACACTTTGCATACAAAAATTCCCCATTGTATCTTCTGAGCTTTAGGTCGAAAACGACTTCTTCATAGGCACTCCTTGTGCTCTGCATGCACTCCTTGCATAATCTTACGGAAGAGAAACAATTTAACATGCTCAATTATTCATTCATTCATTATGAAAATCATACATTCACAGAATACATATTAACAATCAAACGGTATCAACACTGTACAATTGAATCAATTTTCTCTGTTCTATTAATTTCAAAGAAAAAACATCATTACATTTTCTATCTCCTATAGAAACAAATTGAAAAAACTTGTCCAAGGACTCAGAGCTTCCTCGCTCTTCATCCTCCTATCTAAAAATCTATTACATTCTATTCAAGCAATTACCTACTAAATTAATGCAACCTAATGACTAATCAGAGAATTTATCCTACACCTGTAATACATTACAGTCATGTAAAGGATTTACAATTTGTTCCTTCCTTTCAAACGGTGGCCCGACTTTACATACAATTAATAAATTAACGATAAAATCAAGGATATATTCACACCGCTACCAAGCTGATGAAGGTCGGTTTGTTTCTTTTAAAGTGTTGATGTGTCAATTTCACTTCCACGTCTGCCTTTATTTTGATGTGATAGTGATGCTCCTGCATCATACTCCATTTCTTTGAAAAAATCATGAGCTCCTGCTCATGAGCTCTCCAGTTATGTTGAAATCCACCTGGATGCCAAACTTTTCCTTGGAGTTGTTTATCTGCTCCTCTACTTTGTTGTTGTTGTTGCTTCTTCTTCCCTACTACTTTTGTAGGCCCTCCTCTATTTAGATTATCCTTGTTAATTGCTTCTTGTGTTGACTTCAACATCAACCTCTTGATTTGTTCAATCACCCTGTCCAGCTACTCTGCTAGCTGACTCCTTCCTTCATGCAGATTATTTTGTTGCATCACTTCCTCTGTTGTAGGTCCACATTCTACAGTTATATCTTGCTCATATCCATGGCTGAAATTTTCAATACATTTACATGAATACTCATCTCCTTCTATCGTAGATCTCAATTCTACAATTGTCTTATGTTCATATCCTTGGCTAAAATTTTGGAGCAATTCCACTGAATGCTCTTTGTTCTCCATATCTTGAGCACATTGAAATGTGTGCTCTTTCTCCTTTTTACCAATCTGATCAATTTGAACCTTCATATTATCTTCATCTCCTGTAACACTAGTTTTCCACTCTATTGTTGACTTCAATTCTGCAGTCTCCTTACTGAATTGTTGCCCAGCTTCTTCCTTTGACATATTGGTTTCTGTCAGCTCCTCTTGTGCTAACATATATCCATATTCTATCAATCATTCCTCTGAATGGAATTTGTTTTCCTCTTCTGCTGCATGTTTCAGTGTTGCAGTCATCATTTGTTCAGCTTCCCAGCTAAAATTTCCGAGAAATTATGTCTAATTCTTTTCTCTTGCAATCTTCATGACTGTCTTCTGGCAACCATCTTCTAGTTTTGTATTGTCCAACCAATCCTCCAACACATTCAACTCGGTCTTCCATTGAGTGAGCAATTCATTTGAATTCTCCTCTTTTTCTGTTGGGGTAGACATCAATGTTTGTTCCCTCTTCTCTTCTTTAACAGTCTTAGTTGGTTGTCTTTCTTCTGCTACACCTGCATCACAGACACAATTAGCTTTAAACTCATTTATCTTCATGACCTCTCTCTTGGATTCTTGGTGCATCATCTCCTCATGTGCAGCACTTGTACTAGCATCTACTGGACTATTTGGAAGAAATATTTGAATTTACCCAACGATCAAAACACACCTTTGATAGTCTTCCATCAACACTCCTTGTTGATATGAACTCTCAACTAAGTTCATCTCTTTTCCCTAGCCCATCTAGAAGTCTGGGATCTCTCCTATGCTCTCCTGGAAATCTATGAAATCAACTGATCTCTTATCATTTCCCACCTAGTGATCTAAAAGTCCATCACTGTCCACCTGACAATTTATGAGATCCTTATCTAATCTCTCCTCCTCATCATCACTGAGGATTTTTCCAACTTTTGGTCCATATATGTAAATCACTTTCCTTCCTGTGTTACTAAGGTTTTCAGCATTCCTCAGCCACCTTCTCGACATTTTTTTCTGCCTTCTGGCCATCAACTTCTGGACATGCCATTCTACTTTCCTCTTCAAAGGCCATTCATATGTCCAATGTACCTTTCCATCTTACTACATCTTTAATGCTAGCCTCTCCATCTTTGCTCTTATTTCTATGAGTTCTTTATCTATCTCAACCTTGGTTTTCTGTTGGTGGTCCTTGCCTTGACTACCCCTATGGCCTTCAGTAGCCATCTTCACCCTCTATTTTTCAACTCATCTGGTTGTCTACCATTTACCGTACACCTTACAAGAAATCATACACAAAGCATCAGCACTCTACCTCCCTCTTCTCTTTCGCCTGAAATATGTAGATGCAATTAAGCTCTAATACCACTTGGTGCAGACCCCCCTTCTCTCCAAGGGCTCTGTGACCTCTCGTCCTTAGTATATTCTCAATACTGAATTGAAACAATCTTTGATTCCCTGCTAGAACCTCTAAGAAACAATCCATATGTCTTTACAACATTTTTCCTGCGTGCACAAGAGCTAACTGCAAGTCTCCTCCATGTGACCATGCCTTGTGACCACACGCCTATCCGAAAAGGCGCGTCGCTATTATTCACATATCGGCTATATGATTCAATTGACTCTCCATCCTTCAAACTTCCGAGTTCCGAAATTCCAACAAGATCCTAGCGCATGCTAGCTCCTCCCTTATCCTTCACCCATATGACCCTTTAGTATGACCTGGGGCCAATCCTTCCAAGCGCATCGGGATTTCGTGTATCGGGAACTCCTGATGTGATTCACCTTCATTCTCCCGATCCTCCGATACCTGAAATTGTGAAATATTCGGATTAGATCAACGATCCACAATCACTCTCCAGCCAACGACTATGATCAAGTAGCAATTTCACAGTTCATGAATTCTCACAACTCCACCCTTTGACCTTTCCACTTTGTGAGTCAACGAAAAATTGATCTCTTGCCACATATCCCCTTTCAATGGATGGTCCCAATGATTTCAGGATTTCTCGTTTTGAGTTTTCTTGAATTTCACGTTGCTTCTTCCAAATCCTTTGGTTTTGTGAAATTTCGATAACTCCTTGCAACTAACTAGTGTGCTACTTCTCCGAGATCTAATGGATTGAAAGATTTCAATTCCTCTTGAATGGATCTGGGCCGTCGATCTTATCCACTCTTTGAAATTATTTTCTGAAGGATTTCTCCCACTCAATCCTCCGTACTTGTTCTTTCTTCGAACTTTAGTTTTCTACTCTTCACCTTTGAACGGTTCAACTCTTCAAAACTTAGAAACTTTTCTAAGTGTTTCCTCTTGAGAATTAAAACCACTACTCCTCCTAAGATTTTGGTAAATGAAGTTTAAATCTCATCTCTTGCGCACACTTGCACTCTGTGTGCATCTTCGCACTATCTCTCCTGAGCTTCTCGACCTTGCTCCATCTCTAAGGGACTCAGCCCTTCTGCGTCTTCCTTAGAAGAATTTTGGTGCTTCTCCTGGAACTCTTCTGTGCTCAACCTCCTAATCTTATGAACTTGAAACAAGTTCTCTCTACGCGCACTCCTTGCACTTTGACTGGCCTTCAATTGGCTGTCTTCAACACTTCATCTGAGTGTTGGCCTGGTGTACTCCTTGCATAGGTCTTCCTCCAGAGTATTCAGTGACTCTATAAGTGTCTTCTCCTCTGACACTTCTCTTTCTCTCTAAAATCGAAATAAAGTTCTTTTGTGCACTCCTTGCACTCGCTAGATGCCCACTTGATAGATCTCTATAGAGTTCTTAGTGACTTTGTCTCTCTGTGCTTCTCTACACAACTTTTCCTCTAAGGTATTTGGCAACCTTGAGGATCCTCTCTTGATTTTGTAACTCTTCTTGTGTGCCTTCCTGTCACATTCTTCCTGAACTCAAACTTTAACACAAGCTTTCTTCTA
Organism: Picea sitchensis; assembly: GCA_010110895.2. NCBI lineage: Eukaryota > Viridiplantae > Streptophyta > Pinopsida > Pinales > Pinaceae > Picea > Picea sitchensis. The sequence continues at coordinate 59,093 of SNQJ01S0050869.1, forward strand.
TATGCACTCCTTGTTCTCAATATGCACACTTTGCATACAAAAATTCCCCACTATCTCTTATGAGCTTTAAGTTGAAAAAGAATTCTTCATATGCACTCCTTGCGCTCTACATGCACTCCTTGCATAATCTTACATCAGAGAAATAATTTAACTTGTTCAATTATTCATTCATTCACTATGAACAKCATACATTCATAGAATACATATTAACAGTCAAACAATATCAACTCTATACAATTGACTTAATTTTTTCTGTTCTATTCATTTCAAATAAAAACCATCATTACAGTCGCTATCTCCTATAGACACAAACTRAAAAAAATTGTCTAAGGGCTCGGAGCTTCTTCTCTCTTCATTCTTCTATCTAAAAATCTATTACATTYTGTTCAAGCARTTACCTACTGAATTAATTCAACCTAATGACTAATCAGGTCATTTATCCTACACCTGTAATACATTATAGTCATGTAAAGGATTTACGTTCYGTCCTTTCAAACGGTGGCCCAACATTACATACAGTTAATAAATWTGTTCTGTCCTGATTAAGGTTGGTTTGGTTCTTTCAAAGTGTTGAGGTGTCAATTTCACTTCCACGCCCACCTTTCTTTTGATGCGATAGCGATGCTCCTGCATCACCATGTAACTCTTCCATGGTTAATAGAGCTAGGTCCACTCTTTCGCCTAGAGATGAAATCTTTTGATGAAATCTCATTGGTAGAGACCTTAGTACCTTTTAAAAAATGACTTTTTCTTTCATTTCATTTCATCAATCTCATATTAGATACACAATATAGGAGAATTTACGTGGAAACCCAAATGGGATAAATCCATGGTTCAGTTCTTTTATTATATATCAAAATAATACATTCATTGGAAGAAAAAACTTACCAATTCTCCAACTACAGCTAGAAGGAGGCTACAACCCTCTATTTATAGGCACCAACCTGAAGGAATCTACAACTCCCTGAATTCTCTAGCTCCAACTAGAAGGATGCTACAACCCTATGATTCTCAAGCTCCAACTTGAAGGAATTTCCAACTCCTTGTATTCTTCGATACCAACTGGAAGGAGGCTACAACCCCCTTTCCTTGCCTTGTCTTTCTTCCCTGAAATGTAAATGTATACCAACTGTCACTACCAAAATCATTGCAACGATCACTTCCATTGTCGTTGTCACTATCATTTTCACTATCACTATCATTGTCACATCAACCTGTAACCTATTAACTTATCAATGTAGCCAACCTATCACTGTATCCAACCTGTCACTATCACCATCATTGTCTTTGTCTCATCACCGTGTAACTAATCATCAACCCACTAGAACATGTACCATACCATGCATCAACTATATACCAACATATATGAATCAATCATGAAAAATAAGATATATACTAACTGTACAACATCAATGATAAGTAGTCAATCATGTACCATATTCCCAACATGAATACAATCGATACCATATGCCATAGCATCAATAAAGTATAAACCTATACCATATCATCAATGAAGAACCAATGCACATCCTTCATGCATATTCCACCATACATCAAGTGCATACCTCAACCATGAACAATCATCTCAAAGATATGAACCATAACAACCATGCCATATTTCTAACCAAATATACCAGAATACCTTACTCAATCATGTAGCCAATATGTACCTCAATCATGTGTCAAAACCTCATCAATATGCCAAGTATACCTCAAGCATACACCACCTCATAGTCAAGCATTTAAACTTCAATACAAGTATGCAAACATACCAATACCTTTGTAGTTGACCTGAAAAAATGAAATGCTAACCTATAAGTTATCTTCTGTCTTCAGGGACCTAGTACTAGAATTTTCGGCAAAGTTGTCATGTCCTCATGAGACTAAGATATCTTGTGTCACGGGGCCTCATGTGACAAGTATACTACAACCCATGGGGATGCATCATGAGACACTAGTAGTCTGACCCGCGGGAATCAGGAAAACTTTGGTTTTCTCAGAGATTCTTGCTCACCAATGCAATGCCGAACTCCCACACTCCTCAGTCTTCACTACCTCAAATTTTACTGTCGCAAACGTAGCGAGTAGATCACTAGTTCACAAGATGATATTCAATAGAATGTGTGTGTGAATGTACTTGTGAATGGCTCCTTGAGGTGTATTTATACTTTTTCTAGGTAACCTCTCTCCTTAAACTTTGGGCTTCTAGAGTTTTCTTGTTACAACCAGTTTTCCCTTGCATCAAAGACATGTAACCAACTAGGGGCTTCTTGACCATTCTTTAGGGCTTCCAAATTCACAAGGCCATAACTCCTCAACTGTGAGGAACTATGAGGCTTACCACATATCATAAAAAATGACATGACGAGGATTATCCATCTATGAGTGTCTTACCTGCATCTACACTGTCCTTCATGTCCATATTCTCAATCAACTTTCGGTACCAAAACCACACCACCAATGCTTCTTTAAGGTTTGACCTCAATGAAAACCAATATTTCAACATTAATACTAACAACACCTACTTTAATATACATTAATATGAACAMCTACATATTGGATCTTTGCGACCCTTGTGAGTTCCCTATATTTATATCTAATTTCTCTCAAACATCCATGTTTGAAATGTTTCATTTGTTAAACATCTTATATTATTTATGTGCTCATTAAGTGYGGATTTTTTGCAAAGTCACATGTTTCCTTGTAGCTTAGGTAAGTTTTGGATTGATTCCTTGCTCTCTYTTTTTTCAAACATTCTTCTTTGCTATTCAAGGTGGTTTAATTAGGAGGTTGCAACCAAAGTATGTTTTAAAGGTTAAGTTTTGTTTAAAAAACATTTCTAGTTCCTTTCAAGGTGGGTTTCATTGGGATTAAAGGTTTGGTTTCACATTGAATTTATTTATTAAGAATTAAACAATAAACTTTAAAATTAAAGTKAATTTTAAAAATTAAATATTAAGTGATAAAAGTGAAGTACAMAAATTATTTATTTAAAATATGAAGGTAACATAAAGATTTTAATTTAATTTTATGATTAAAGTTTATATATTATTTATTCAAAATTCAAAATTTAATTTAATATTAAAAAYAGGTTAAACATTTTGGATGAGAATTTAATCTTTCTCCAATATATCGCTCAACCTTCAACAGCATATAATAAATCTTTTCCAATACTTGCCTTCACCCTATTCATATATGTGTGTGGGGATATGGGGTATTTATTGGATAAAGCTTAATATAAAGGTTGGGAAGGGCATATACGGGGAAATATTAATATGAAAGTTTTAGAGATTAGATGTTGGAGAAAGATTAATTTGACGCAAGAAGTTCAATATTATAAAAAGCTTATTAATCTCATCTATGTATAGAGATAGAAGTGGGAAAATATTGCGAAAATATCAATATTAGTATTTAACATTTGAAAATTAATGGATATGGTTTAATATTATATTAAAAATAGGTTAATATTTATAAAATCATGGTTAAAGTTGACATCAATAATTTAAGGGTTTAGAGTTAACACTAAAGGTTTGGGTTTGAGTTATATATATATATATATAATACATGTAGATTAAAAGGTTAAGTATTAAGGTTTAATTTTAATGACTTTTAGTTAAGAGGTAGGTTTTAAGGATTATGGATTTATGATTAAAGGATTATATATATATTTTAATGGTTAAGAATATAAATTTATAAGAGGTAGGGTATCTACACCTATATAGATTTTAGTAGTCAAATCCCACAAACATGATTAAGTTTTAGGGTTTATGATTTAAATTTAAAGTTAAAACTTCATGATTTAAGGATTTAGGCTAACAAAAGGCTAAGAGCTTGGATTCAAGGTTCAAAATTAAAGATAAGAGGTTGATGGTTAACAGTTTTGGGTTTGGGATACTATCATGTGTTCAACTATAATGTTGCGAGCTCTGCAACCCTAGCTTGTCCACCGCCTTTGTTTCTTAGCCCTCAGCCCTCATGGCCTCGACGATTCCTGATCCAGATCCCCCCTCCCCAGATTTCCTCGACGAGGTTGTCGCTTTCAAGACTCTTGTCGTCTCACTCAGTCCCCTCCCGTCATGCTCTACCTCCTCTCAGTTTGTAAAGAAACTGGATTAGATTCCATAAGTTTCAATCCCTTGCACCTCCGCAAGAAGAAAATCTCTCTCATTCACCTCCAGAGTGCTCGTCGACCAGTTCATGGATCTATGGCCTCACCTCAGCAGATAGATCTTTGGATTGAGCGGAAATGGCACCCCTTGGTCCAAGGATGCATGAATCACTTCTTTGTTTGTAAGGGTTTCTATATCTTTTACTTTGAGCTTAAATCAGACAAAGATCTCATTTTCAGAAATGGCCCCTACTTTTTCGGCCCAAGAGGGTTATACTTAAATAAATGGATGCCAGATTTTGACCCAGAAAATGACATACCCTCTTCCATGCCAGTATGGGTAATACTTCCCCATATGTCTTTCCATTATTGGGGCGATGAAGTCCTAAAAATCATAGGAGATACTTTGGGAAAATTCATCGATAAGGCAGAACCTAAATCTACTGTGTACTCTTGTGCTAGGATCTGTGTGGAAGTAGATATAGAAAAAGGGCTTCCAAAAGTAATCAAACTAAAGCTAGATGACTGGATTCACATCCAGAAACTATACTACGAGAAGCTCTCGTTCAAATGTAAGTCATGTCACGAATATGGACATTTTGCAAAGAATTGCCCCAGTAATAAGCAATCTTCAGAAGCCAATGCAACATATCAAGAAGATGGATGGAAACATGTACGAAAGAAAGTATCTAGGGGGAAAATCTTTGACTCTCGTCCAAGGCCCTCTAGTCCTCCGCCCAACCCTGATCCCTCGCGAAAAAACCCCCCTCTAAAATCCCCTCCCAAAAAAGACCCTTCTTTTCCCCCCAAACCCCCTCCCCTTCCAATTCACAACTCCTTTGATCCGCTTATAGAATCCCCCTCAAAACAAAATCCTCCCCCATTTATAGTTCTATACCCTCCTCCTCCCTCTACCTCACCCTCAGTCGGTTTTGCTGACGAGTCAGATGAAGATGATCACTCCGTGGAGGGAACGCAAGGGTCATCACAATAAGGAAATGAAGATCCCCACTTGCAAGTTCAACATACTCAAGAAAAAGAAGAAGGAGAAATCCCACCAGATAAGACAAGAAAATCGGGACAACGAACAAGCAAGGAAGTCAGAGAGGAAGAAACTTCAAAACAAAAGGAACAAGGAAAGAAACAAACTATAGAAAACACCATATACACATCAACATGAAAAGTAGGAACCATAGGATTGGATCACTCGGGTTATGGAAGTTGGGCCTCCCCCACCCCGCTCCAATGATCTTTCTTTCTTGGAACTGTAGGGGCTTCGACAACAAGTCTAAAGTCAAATCTCTAAAATACCTAATCAAAATGGCCAACCCCTCAGTTATTCATCTCCAGGGAACCAAAATGGATGCTCCATCTCTTCTAGAAGTAAAAAAAATAAAAATCAAAACCATAGGTGGGGTGGTTGTTAGCTCTCAAGGAGCCTTAGGTGGCATCAAAACTCTTTGAGATGAGCAAATTTGGACTTCCGAGGTAACCCTGGAAACCCAAAGTTGGCTCTTTACAATTCTAAAAAACAAGGACAATAATAATATCATCTCTGTTGTTAATGTCTACATGCCCAACTCCTACAAAGACAAAATGGCTACCTGGAATTCCCTATTAAAACTCAGGAAATCCATAGATCTCTCCACTTGCATCATCAGGGGTGAATTCAACACCCACCTCAATCCAAGGGAAAAAAAGGGGGGAAGTAAAGTCAGAGACCCTTTCTCTGAAAATCGCACCGATCTCATCCAGTTTGGGACATGCAAGACATCAAACCTTCAAAATAAAAGTATACTTGGAACAAAATATGCTCTGGCCTTAGCCATATAACAACCTGCCTTGACCATTTTCTCATCAGCAACAACCTCCTTCTTTCCCTCTTTGTCATTTCCTCTCTAATCCTTCCCTTCCCAGTCTCAGATCATAAACCAATCTCCCTCTCCTTTCGAACTCCTCTAAACTTTGGCCCCCTCCCTTTTTGTTTCAATCAACTTTGGTTGGATAACCCAACCATCCCTCCTCTAGTTACAAATGCATGGACCAATCCCTTCTCTGGATCCCCGAATTTTGTTTTGGAAAGAAATCTCAAAGAAGTCAAGAAAACTCTCAAAGAATGGGTGAAAAACTCGTTCATTCCTCCCCAACAAGAAAATCAAGAAAAAATAGAGCATCTCAAGAGAGTTCAACACCAGATCGAAAAAGAAATGGTTACATAAACACTCTTGAATCAAGAAAAGGAGGCGCAAAAACATATTCAACACACCTTGCGTAGAGAAGAAGAACATTGGCAGCTGAAATCCAGAAGCCTCTGGATAAAAGCAGGAGATTCAAACACCTCCTTCTTTCACAAGCAAGCTCAATCACGAAGGAAAAAAAATATAGTCACCTCCATCACTTCAAGTACAGGGAAACAACTTGACTCCTTTGAACAAGTCAAAGAAGAGGCTTTTCACCACTTCAATAACTTATATCAGCAACCAGCTGATGAAGAAACAAATGTAGATGTTATTGATATGCTTGCCAACATCCCAAGTATAGTTTTAGAGCATTAAAACAACCAATTATTCAAGGATATAATAGAATATGAAATAACCAAAGCAGTTTGGAGCTTGGATCCTGACAAAGCTCTTGGACTTGATGGCTTCCCAATCATATTCTATCACTCCTTCTGGGATATTATCAAACGAGATCTGAAGAAAATGCTAAAATATACCATACATAAATAGAAAATAGGAGGAGCAACTAATTACACCTTTCTAGCCCTTATCCCCAAAGAATCCAATGCCTCCAATTTCTCTTTGTTCCTCCCTATCTCCCTTTGTAACTCCTCATACAAAATTCTCACCAACTTCAGAAAATCAGAGTGGATTTTTAAAGGACAAGAAGATAACAGACAACATTGTGCTAGTCCAGGAAGCCATGCATTCTAGTAAGAAATCTAAATCTTTAGGAATGGTTGTTAAACTTGACATGGAAAATTCCTTTGATTGGGTCAAGCATAACTTCCTTTTCTCAGTCCTCAAAACATATGGTTTCTCTGAAGACTTAATTAACTGGATCAGAGCTTGCATCAGCATGCCTAGGATGTCACCTCTCCTCAATGGGTGCCCCTCGCATTTTTTCAAGGCCAACAGAGGCCTTCATCAAGGTTGTCCCCTATCCCCTTTTCTCTACATCCTCCTAGAAGACTCTCTCAGTTGTAAATTTTAAAAATAATGAAGAAAGGGAAATCTCCCTGGCTTACTCATAGCGAGAGGGGTCAAGGAAATAAACCACTCACAATTCATAGATGATACCCTCCTATTGGGATCAACTTCTATCCGTATCTCCATGCATTTTCAAAAATTTCTCAGCTCCTTCCTTGTAGCCTCAGGCGGTAAAATGAATATATCTAAATGCAGGATTTATGGGTGGCATGTTCCAGGGCACTTAAAAGATCAAATCGCCAGAATTTTCGATTTCCCCATTATCACAACTTGGAACTACTTCAAATACTTGGGAATGCCAATCTTTCTTAGCTCATATGGCTCTTTAGCTTGACAATAAGTCATTGGAAAAATCTCAGTAAGAATTCAAAATTGGAGAGGCCACTGGCTCAATCTTGTAGGGAAAATTGTTCTTCTAAAATCAATTCTCTCTTCCCTCTCCATTTTTCAATGTTCAGTTCTACTAGCTCCCAAAGGTGTCCTGGACAAAATCTCTAGAGCGCTCAGAAGTTTCCTTTGGGTTGGTGGGAAAACGAATACAAAAAAGTTTCATCTTTTAAACTGGAAGCAAGTTTTCCAACCCCTTAATAAAGGAGGATTGGCCATCAGGGACCCAACACTAATGAACATCTCATTGGGAGCTAAGCTTGCTTGGTGTTTAATTATAGGTAACCTAGATTGGTGGAAAACAACACTTCTAACTAAATATTTCCACTCTTCCAGGTCGCGATGTTTCAACGATTCCATCCCCTTCCTCCCTAGCTCTCTGATCTAGTGCCTCCTCAAAAATGCGGCCCCTCTTGTCAAATCCAAACTCTCCTGGGCCTTGAGGAATGGAGAAACAATTAATGTCTAGACAGACTGCATTATTAATCATGAGCCCCTAAACAATTTAACGATTCTACAACCTCTTAAATATTGGTGCTCCTCAAATGGTCTCTCCTTCCTTAGGGACTTTTTCCTTTGGAATTCAGATTGGGATTTGATCAATTGGAAGCCACCCAATCCCCCCAACCATCTTAGCTCCCTCCTTCCCACCCTCTTCAAGAACCTTGCTATATGTGCCCCCTCTAATCGATCCTTATTAGATTCATGAAGATGGGGTGGAAAAAAAAATTCTATCAAAGATGGCTACACTCATTTGCTTTCTGAAATTCAAGGCCCCACTCCTTCCAAGATCTGGAAAGATATTTGGTCTAGGCCATCATTGCCCAAAGTTAATATATTTTGTTTGCTATTGGTCCATAGTAAACTTCTAACAGCTAAAAACCTCCTAAAACATGGAATTCAAGGTCCTTCATGCTGCTCTTTTTGTCTCTCAACTTCTTAATCTATCTCCCATATTTTTCTCAAATTCCACTTCTCCTCCCAAATTTGGAACCTCATCTACCTCCCTCTCCCCAATCCCCCCCCTCTCTCTGAGAATTGGAATGATCTTTTCATTTCCTGGAAACAAAGATATGCTGGTAGCTTCAAAAACAAGAAACAATTTACTCTTCTCTGGAGACAAATTACCAAATTCATTTACTGGGAACTTTGGTTAGCTCGCAATAAAGCCATTTTCCGTGAGAAGCTTACCCTAGTGCATAGCATCTTCGTCAAAATATTTGGACTAGTAGCAAAATTTTTCAAGACTAAAGAAATTGGATATGATCTACCAGGTGTATTGGAGCAAAGCGAAGAAGAGTGGGTTAATTACATTCGGGGACCCACAACCACACCCCTCATTCCCCCCAGGAAAAAATCCAAAAGGAAAGAATGGCAACTACGTCTCATCAATAACGAATTCCTTTAATGGAAAAGGGAGAAACACACCTAATTCCTTCTTTTCTTTGATGGAGCAACAACAGGTAACCCAGGGGTGGCAGGTGCAGGGGGAGTCATCTATGATTTCGATGGAAAAAAGGTATCTGACTTTTCCTGGGGTCTAGGGAAAACAACCAACAACAGAGCATAAACCCTAGCAGTGTACATGGGACTAAAACTATCTCACGAGCGAAGTATTCAAACTTTAACGATGCTAGGGGACTCCAAAATAGTCATAAAGGACCTTTTGGGTCCCTCAACCTCAATAACTCATCCTCTCAATGGCCTCTGCTCACGAATAAACACACTGAAACATCACTTCACCATCTTACGCTTCTTTCATATCCTCTGCGCTCATAACACCGAGGCATATAACCTATCTAAAGTTGTGAAATCCCTAGAATAGAGCCATCTAGTCATCAATCAAGCCTCCTCTTATGATTGGTTTCTCTAACTGTGCCAGTTCAAACAGTCTCTCACTCATAAATAAGGACTTCTTCACTTAGTCCCCTCTTTCTATCCTAATCTCTCCTCTCTCTAGACCTCCTCATCCCCCCCTCACAC
>SNQJ01S0050870.1:0-39163 GCA_010110895.2 Picea sitchensis
ATATAACTACAAATCAATTAAAATTTAAAATATTTTTGTTAATATTATAATATTAATAATTTAAAAAATTAAAATTTAAAATATTTTTGTTAATATTATAATATTAATAATTTAAAAAGTTATAACAAAGTGTTACAAATTAAATCATTTTTTATAAAATATGTTGGCATATTTTTGGTCCTAATATAATGAGTGTAAAGCTTTCAAATAATTAAAAAAATTACTTAGTAAAAACTCATGATTATTATCTCTATTAATGACTGAAAGACTTTCAAATAATTAAAAAAATTACTTAGTCAAAACTCATGATTATTACATCATTATCATATCACTTGTTATGAGTGTAAAGCTTTCAAATAAATAAAAATTTTAGTTAGTTAAAACTCATGATTATATCAGTGTTAATGACTCATTATTTCTATCAACTTTAATATAATAGAATTAAATTAAAATATAATTAAAATTGAAATAAAATTTAATATATATAATATGGAATTAACTTAAGGGATTTATTTGGTAAAATGTGTGATTTCAGTTAAAATTCATCATTTTAAATTATTGAATTATATTCAATAAAATATAACCTAATAATCAATTCTAATGAATTTCTAATTATGATTAACAAAGTTAACTTTGTTTTGAAATATCAATAATTTTGTTTAACTTAAAAAAAAATCTATAAGAAAAAAGATTTGAAAAAAATATTAATATGATAATAATTTATTATAATTATATGGTAAATTAATGGATTTTTTTTTTTAAATCCAGCCATACAAATGTATTTGAAAAAATAAACATGAAAAACTCTTGATATTATTAAGTTTATATATTTAAATGCTCAAAACTAGTAATATATTCTTTTTTAAATTTTGTTATAATTTTTTAATTTGTTTGGATGAAATTAGTTTCAAATTTTAATAATTATTAATGAATTAGTTTGTGAATTTCAAAAATTGTTTTTTAATTTAAAATTTTTGGTTTAAAAAATTATTTATCTTATTATCATTGCTAAGGTTTAAGTGTTATGTATATTGTAATGGAATGAATCTTTTCACCAAAATCTAGTAACATAAATTTATAGAAAATTATTAATTTTTATTGTTTAAAATTCATTTTTGAATTCAAAAATGAATTAACATGCTAAAAAACCATTCTTAAAATCTTTCAAATTAAGAATATTAAAATTGTGTTTGAGTCAAATTATTTTGATCTTTTAATTCTCTCTAATTAAATAAAACTTTTTTAATAATTAAAAATAAAAATTCTTTCTAATTGAATAAAACTTTTTTAATAATTAAAAATAAAAAATATATATATTTTAAATAAAAAATTATCTTAAAATTTTAAAAATATGATATTACAATATTTTAGTATTAGTTAAAAAGATTGATGTGATTAAATATATTTCATTTTTGTTGTTTAAAAATTATTTTAAACCTTATAAAAATAAAGTATGTATAAAATATTAAAGCCTCCCAAAAATGGAAGTAAATACTCATATCTAATTTTAGCTTCTCAATAATAAATTAAAATTTAAAAAATAATATTTTTCTTACCACCCAGTGGTGGTTGTTCAACGATTTTCATTAATTAAATATAAATTCAACACATGACAGGATTTTCATCCATGGTGGGATTTGATGTAGTTCATCTTTTTTTAAAAATAAATTAAATAGTAGTAGGTTAAAGATTTTAGAATGGAGATTTTTTTTTGAGATATTTGTTTCAAATTTGAAGAGAAATTGTTGGATTTTTAGATTCAAGTGATTATTTCTGTAAAATCCTTGTGCACTGGAATTTCAGCATATTGAATCCATTTCTACATTCAAAAATAAATTATGTACAAAAAAAAATAGTAATTACTGTAAATTTATAATTCGAACAAAAAAAAACCATTTCATAGAACAACTAGTCAACATCAATTAAATATAGTGCAATATATATATTACTTGTTGCCTTACCTTAACTGCACTACGTGTATAGTACACGCATAGTACTTGTTACCTTAACTGCACTACGTTTGCCTTAACTGCGTGTATGATACTTGAGCTCGAGTTTGCCAGAACATTACTTCTAGTTCTTGTTTCTATCTCACAGATAGCCAGAGAACCATTGAGATGTCCATAGGTGTGAAGCCCATAACAATGGCAACATAGACTTTGACATAGCTAACACAACTCGTTGTACATGAGATCAGTGGAGAAAGAAGGCGGTTCCGGGATTTCTTATTTTTTCGAAGAGGAATGCCGCGTAGATCTTTAGTGTTATTAAAGAGTTCTATTTTATCGTTCCTAATGAAAAATAAATATATTGCAGACTCCCGACTGCTAAATATTGTGAGGGGTCTTATTCTTTATTTGGTATTTCTTCAGTAAGACATTTTGATTGCGTGTTGCTCCTCTTCTAGTGAATTATGCTGCAATATATCCAGCTTATCCACTACTGTAAATAAGCTCCTATCCTTCTAACCCTTTCTCTCGGGTTTTCCTCTCTCCGATCTCTTTCCAGTGGCTGTATCTCATGTCATCACTATCGATCGTTGCATTTACTGAAAATTCTAACCCTCAGCTCTTCAAACCCTACCCTTTGATCCTTATGTCCTGGTCACAAGAACCCATGAGAGCCAAAAAAACTTGGGGTGAGAGGTTGACGGCCTTTATCAAAGGCGTTGCATAACTTGGTGTGAGATATTGATGGCCTTTATCAAACACGTCGCATGACCAGGTACTCTGTGATACTAAAGTTGAGAAAATGGGATGCTAGAGGTAGAGCTTAGAATTTGTAATCGAGGGTCCCTCCCAACTCTCAAATCCCTTGTTCTGAACTCCGCCTCTTTACAAGTCTTTCAGCTTAGTAATTGACTTTACATTTGTTGTTGTTAAAGATGATATGCGTGGGAGTCTCCAATGGGCGGTTGAGGAAAGTATGGCCCTTATCTATCAAAACCTCTTCGGCAATTTATCTCTCTACTTTTTAGTTATATAGAAAATGGGATGCCACAACTTGCCTGATAACTCTTGTTGTATCATACAAATGCCAAAGAAATATTTTCATTTGGGTACTTGCTTAGTAAGTCTCTTTGTATCTTCCATATACCTTACATCCTACATCCTGATAGAATTGTCTCTAATACATATTAGAAACTACCTTGCTTCTTGATAGAATTGTCTGTGATAATCTAATTATAAGTCATATAAGGCTTTCTTCAACCGATACACTTTGGCTGGCTACTCTTGAACTTCAAATCCAGGTGGATGATCCACATAAACCTCTTCTTCTAAGACACCATTTAGGAAGGATGACTTTACATCCATCCGTAATCAATTTCTTTTTGTTGTGAGAATCCTTTGGCAACAAGTCTTGCCTTCTGTTTTTCAATCTGTCCCTTTTCATTAACTTTACTTTTGTAAACCCACTTGACACCAATACTTTTCTTATGTCTGGGCATATCAACAAGATCCCATGTCTTGTTCTTCTCAATGGAGTCAATCTCTTGGTTCATGGCTTGAACCCAATGTGGCTCTTGAACTACCTCTTTAAAAGATGTAGGTTGACATGACATTAATGCAAAAAGATTGAGTTGATCAATGTCATCCAATTGCTGATGGATTTCTCTCAAACTTCGAGTTCTCTGATTTTGAGGTTCAAAGGATGAATGTCTGCTTGAAGTAGAGTAATCCTGAGAAATTTCAGGTTGTCCTTGCACCTGCAATCTTGGAAGAGCAGGTTGATGTGTTTATTGTCCTGAATTTTTTGTGTCTTCAGGATGTGACAACAATGGATCTTGACTAACCATAGGCTAATTTTCAGACTCATTCCAGAACTGATTTTCAAAAAATTTTACATCTCTGCTAAGAATCAGTTTCTTTGAGATTGGATTGTAGATCCTGTAAGCTTTTGATGTTTCATCGTAGCCAGTAAAGATGCATTTCTCACTTCTATCATCCAGTTTCTTCCTTAATTCGGAAGGTATGTGAGCGTATGCTATGCATCCAAATGTCCTAAGATGAGCAACATTTAGCTTTTTCCCACTCCATGCTTCTTGAGGGACCTTAATCTTGAGACTGGTGGTTGGAGATCTATTCAGGAGATAAGCTGAGCATGCTACTGCTTCAGCCCATTATGTATTGGACAGACATTTCTCTTTGAGTAAGCTTCTTTCCATGTTCATTATTGTCTGATTTTTCCTTTCAGCCACTCCATTTTGTTGTGGAGTATACCTGGCTATAGTTTGCATTATGGTGCCTTGTGATTTGTAGAAATTTGCAAATTCTTTGGACCTGTATTCTCCTCCTCCATCCGATCTCAGTGATTTTATATATTTGCCACTCTGTTTTTCAACTTATGCTTTGAATTCTTTGAACTTTGCAAAAGTTTCAGACTTGTGTCTGAGAAAATAGATCAAAATTTTCCTGCTAAGGTCATCAATAAAAGTTAGAAAATAAATGATACCACCTATTGACTCTGTTTGCATTGGTCCACATAGGTCAGTGTGAACTAGCTCTAAGTTTTGTTTGGCTTGAGTGGAGGATTGTGGAAAACTAGTTCTCTTATGTTTTCCAAGAATGCAAGACTCGCATAGGAGATTTTTCTCTTTGAAGACAGGGAGACCTTTGACCATGGAGTGCTTATGTAGAAGACTTAGACTCTAAAAGGGTAGATGTCTAAATATTGTATGCCAAACCATAGTTTCATTGGGGTTGGATGCACTTTGTGCATATGATTGGATCAGATTTGCAGTTCTGAGGGTCAAGGAAAACATTCTATTCCTGGTCATGTGGATTTCAGAAATCAACTTTTTGATGGGGGTTTTATCATATATCCTACATGATTCTCCTTCAAAAAGTACCTTATATCCATGTTCAATTAGTTGTCCTACACTTAACAGATTATGAGTTAGATCCAGCACATGATAGACATTGTGTATGTCTTTCTTTACTTTTTGTTTAGTAAGAATAGGTACAGTTCATTTTCCTTGAAATTTAATGAAGGAATCATTTCCAAGTGTAATATCAGATGAAATTGAAGAATCAATGCATGAGATTAAATTTTTGTTACCTATCATGTGATTGTTGCAACCACTGTCCAACAACCAGAGATCTTTATGTTGTTCTTCAATCTTGTGGCATGAGAGGAACATACCATTTGAGGTATCTCCTTCATGATTTGAGACATGTGCTCTTCCTAAGAGTTGATCTCCTTGCTTCTTCCTGCATTTAGATTCATAGTTCCCACACTTTTTGCAGTAATAGCATTGTATGCTTGATTTTTCATTTGATCTTCTCCTTCTGCCTCTTTGAGGCTGAAAATTTCAACTCTGGTTTTGTTATCTCTGATTTTGGAAATTTTGATTATGGTTCTGTTGTATGTGACCTTCACTTGAGTGATGGTTACTTGGAATTCTCCCTCTTCCTTGGTGACCTATGCCTCTGCCTCTGCCTCTCCCTCTACTGAAGGAGAATTGAGTCTTGGAAGCATTGGCTATTGACTCATCTTCAAGATGTAGTCTAGTCTCATGTGTTAATAGAGAGCCCATTAATTCATCTATTGAAAAATTTGACAGATCCTTGGATTCAAGGATGGTTGTAACAACAATTTCAAATTTCTTTGGTAGGATTCTGAGGACTTTCTCAACAATTCTTTGATCAGGGATAGCTTCACCAATCAATCTAATCTGGTTTACAATTCCCATGAATCTAGTCATAAATTGATTAACGTTTTCAGACTCTATCATTTTTAAAGTCTCGAAATGCGTCCTCAAGGTCAGCAGTTTGACTGTTTTGACCCTGTCATCTCCTTGGTAGGATGATTTAAGGAAGTCCTAGACCTGTTTTGAAGTAACAACGCCTATGATTTTTGAGAAAATTGAGTCATCCACTGAGTTTTGAATCCATAATTTTGCCTTATTTTCTCTATTCCTTTGTGTTGCCAGAGCATCTCTTTGTTGGTTTGTCATGGTAGCAAGGTCTGCTGGATCTGGTTCCACATATCCAATATCCACTGGATCCCAACACTCTTGTTCTTGCAAGAATGATCTCATTCTTAAAGACCAAAAATCATAGTTCTTTCCAAGAATAATCGGTCCTTGAGTTGGTCCTAAATTACTAGAGGTGGCCATCTTAAAAAAAAAATAACAGAAAAAAAAATGTTAAAGTTTTGTGTGCTTACCTTCTTCTTGTGCAAAAAAACCAGGTCCGCGAAATCCTCTGTGTGACTTTGGGCCCAAAAACACGGGGATGACCACTTCTTTGGCAACTATAGCCCCTCTAATGGAAGAATTAGGCTTTCTGAGTTTACTCAAGAGCCAAAAAAAAATTGAAGTTTAGCTTCTCATGTGACCGTGGGCTGACAAACCAGACACTACGGGTCTTCCAGAGATGGGCGTTTCAACGTTGAAGGTCTCAATTCCTCTGAATAGCCGAATGGACAAATAATGATCTTATTCCAAAGATCGATGGTCCTCGTTGAGTTGAGATCAACGATCCTTAATTACTTTGGGGCTTTGGGTGATATTCCTTTCTAGTGTGTTGCAAGGATCAATGGTCCACACAAACTTCGGGACTTCAAGATTTGGGAAATTTTCACCTCTTTTAATCGCAAAAATCGTGAAGTACCGAAGTGGCAAATTGTTTGGAGAGAGAGATCAATCTGATGGTCCTTAGGCCTTTGCAAATGAACGACAAATATATTCTTCAGAACTACATCATTTAGGAGTTTCATTTTTCTAATACGTGCAATCCTCCAGAGTGTCGAATCTTCGAAGTGCAAGATCTTCCTCCACATGGCCTTTTGATTTTGACGATCGAGATTTATTTCGGAACTTTGGCCTTCAGGTGTTCCTAGTTGCACAACATCATAAACCTATGAAGTGTTAATTTTTTGAATTGACGGATCTGTCGATGCATGTCCACAACCTTCAAGGGCTTAGATTTACTTCGGGACTTTGGGAAGATCTCTCTCCGCAATACCTTCCGGAGTGCTAAGTCTCCAAACTGAGGGAACTGGCGCCACGTGTCCTTCTTGATGGACGGTCCAGATGAACTTCGGGCTTCGATCCTTTCGGAGTTCTGGCTTCTCATATCCATCCTTCTTCCGACGTGATTATTGCCAAAGTGTAGAATCTTCTGCCACGTGTCCACTTCGATCAAAGGTCTGGATCTACTTCAGCTCTTCGAAACTTCGGGAATCCTTCACTCCTCAGCTTCTGTTGGCTTCCTCCCGGAGTACGAGATCACCTGACACATGTCACTTTCTTGAAGATCAACGACCATGAGTGATTGTAGAGACTCAACTCGCTCACTCTTTAATTTCCTTGTCGATCTCCACAAAGTGAAGATGCTCGTCTGTAGTGGGATCAATATCTGTCGTTGATCTGTTGATCTGACAAATTCAATGATCTTGAGCAATTTCAGGCTCACAAATTGCTCATGCTTAAATTTCCTCTCCTATAACACACCCACGATGGGGCTAAAATATATATATAAAAAATTCATCCTCCTTTCAGGAATAAATCCTCTCTCTCTACGGGTTCTAATTTAGACAGTCGAGGAACCAACTCGGCCTTCTCGTCAAGGATCTCTAATTCTAGATCCAAAACACTCTCTAAGACCTTGATGGTCTTGTTTTGTAATTAAACACATAACATTTTGACTACCTGGTGCAGGGCTAAGGGTACCCGCGACCTCTGTCTACATGCTTATGAAATGTAGAATTTCAGGTGCTAGCTCCTTTTCCATTAACTCCCTCCTTCATATGACCCTGGGCTATGACCTCTTGGAAAATATGTGATTACAGGCATGTCCAAGGGTGGTTTCAAACCAACCCAATTTTCGCCGCGCAATTTACTACAAACCACCACTTATGCCTTTGGCAATACCGTGGTTTCAATTGTAGCCCTCTCAAGGAGAATTAAGACCCGAGCATGTTTTGGCCCCGCAATTCTTCTCGAACATCGATCTCTTGGTTTCAACGATGATCTGTGATCAACGAATGTTATCTATCCTCATTTCCTGTCTTTCATGTGCCTTCTCAGACCTCCCGATCCGTCGTCACGTAGCTACCTTCCCAATCGACGGTTATGAATGGTTTCGTCTCTCCAGCCTTCGAGAGTTTCAACTCTCAAATTCTCGCTACCTCCTTAGTAGCTATATTATGGAGCCAAAGATCTGCTGACACGTATTCTCTCTAGTCAACAGCTGTGCTCCCGCTTTGGGACTTTGGCCTCCCCAACCAGATCAACGGTCCTATGACACCCTTCTCAATCAATGATCGAGATCTTCTCTGGGTCTTCAGAAATTTCCTTCTCCGCTTTCCTCCGGAGTTCTAGATATGGCGCCACGTGTCCTCCGTCACATCGACGACTCTCGTCACTTCAGATTTCTAGACTTCGAAAATATCAAATATCAACTCTCGCCTTCCTCCAATGACTCTTATCCGGATTTAATAATCTACTGATGCCTGTATCCTCTTGGATCAATGGCTGCGATCCCTTCATGTCTCCAGACTTTGGAATTCTCAAGTCTCAACTTTCACTCCCTTCGAAGTATGCGGATTTCTGTCGCATGTCCCCTTCAATCAGACAGTTGAAACTTAGTTCGGGTCTTTACCCAAAATCCACAGATTCATGCCACCTGTTCTCTGGATCTGACGGTTCATATCTACTTCGGATGATTCGACGATCGATGTTTACTTCAGGTCTTTACTTGGAAATAGATTCACGCCACCTATTATTTGGATCTGACAGTTCAGATTTACTTCGAATGATCTGATAGTCGACATTTACTTCGGGTCTTTTCCCGGAATCCATATATTCAGACCACCTATCCTCTGCATCTAACGGTCCATATCTACTTTGACCCTTCAGCGCTTCATCTTTTTGGCACTTCGACACTTCGGCGTTTCAAGCTTAGGGAGTTTCAACTCTCAATCTGAAACTCTCAAAGTGATTTCTTGGAAGTCTATGATATATCATCACGTATCCCTCTAGATCTGATGGTTTAGATCTCCTTTGGCTCTCTGGGACTTGGGAACCTCAAATCTCAAACTTTACATTCTCGCGAGGTATGCGGATTCCTGCTGCGTGTTCACTTGGATTGGACGATTGAGGCTTACTTCGGGTATTTACCTAAAATATACAGATTTATGCCACCTTTCCTCTTGATATGATGGTTATGAATTACTTCGGGACTTTACCCAGAATCCACGGATCTATGCCACGTCTCTTATGGATGAGACAGTCCAGATTCTCCTTGGACAATCCGATGCTTGAGATTTACTTTAGGCAATTTTACGACTAAGATCTACTTTGAATGATCAGATGATTGAGATTTACTTCGGCTATTTCACCTCCTCCTGGTCCATGAACTTCCAGAGTTATGGATCTTACACCACCTGTCCTCCTTGATGATGGACGGTCCCAAACTACCTCGGGACTTCATAACTTTGGTAAGTTCTCTTCTCCTGTGTGTGCAAAGTGCTAAGGTTTGTGCACCTTTCTTAGATCAAACGGTTGTCGATCCTCAACGTTGTGATCCAACGACCACTCTCGCTCCTCCTCCTGAGATTCTTACTTACTCTAACTTAGAATATTTTATAAGTGCTCGAAGGATTCGACCTTTGCTCCTCCTACGGGCCCATCTCCTGGATTTCGTCTGTACTTTTGAAAGCCCTATCTCTTCTAAGCTTGATATCCTTGAATATTTTTCCATCCCATGTGCTCCTTTATTTTCAAGTATTGCGTCAAAATCAGATCAAAGGCCAACGACGATCGAAGGTTCACAGAAATTGAGGGGCCCCAACATGCGTGCTCTTTACCAGAGAGTTCGACCTCCACAATATGGAAAGTGCTCGCTCGATTTTGGTCTAACCGGGATCGTTGATCTTCCAGCCCGTTGAGATCAACGACAAGGGTGAATTGTAGGCCGTGAACTAGCACGTCTGCTATTTTCACCTTCACGCTCTGTAGTGATTCCCCACCCTCGATATTCATTCATAGATCAACGGTTCATAGCAATTGTGGGGTTCAACTTGACTATCATGCAATTTGACATCTCAGAGCCTCGAGCTCCAAGGTTCCTAGACCCAGGTCACGTGGATATTCATATAAATCTTGGGCTATGATCCCCTCTCTTAGTCGGATTTTTGGTTAAGGAAATAGTTGCAAGTTCAGAGTCTCCTAGACTACTTATCTGAAGGGAAAACCTTCCCAAATCGTAGAGGTTTAAGCTATGAATCAAGGGAAAGTAAATTGTGAGGTTACCAAAATGGTAGATATTCCCAGAGGCTTGCTCTGACTCCGGAAAGATGATGTAAATTTCTGGGGAAAGTGCCTTCGAGTGATTAAATTGGGGCGTATGGAAAATTAAGCAAAAATATAGGTTCTCAATGGAAAGAATGCATACACATAACTTAATCATTTAATATAGAGAAAGAACCCTTTATAGACATGTAAATACTTGCATGCATCCATTATTCACAATTCAAAGCATAAGGAAAGAAAACACTCATTAGAACCATAGAGCGTGATGCGACTACTGAAAGGGTTGCTTGTTTCCACCCAACCATAGGCTCAGTCACTCCCAATGGATTTATCACTGGCCACTCCCGAGCTTAATCCATGATGCTTTGATATTCAATCTCTTACTTCCAGCTCAATGGAAGTTAGGGATGAAGGTTACTCTCCTTCTTCCAATATAGAAATAGATAAGGATGAAGTTTACTCTCCTTCTCCTAGCTCAATCTCTATTTTTTGTGAACAGAACTCATTGTTCCTCTTTCAATCCTTCCTTGGACCCGAGAGTTTCCTCTCTCGTCTCTGCATTTTTTCATAGGTCTTCTTCTGCCCACCACACTTCCTTTCTTGTCTTCCTCAACAAGATTGTGTGTGGCTCAAATTCCCAGTCCGTGGTCAGGTCTAGAAGCCTTACAGATGGGTGGTCAGCCCCATCCCCTCATTAAATCTTGAGGAAATCTTTCCACCTACCAGCCTGACTACAATTCATTCCTGGGTCAGAGGGTTGTTCTGATCTGAGCAATTAATTCCATCATGGTACTGGTTCAGTGGAGGTTAACGCAACCATTCTGGGTCCCCTCCACCACCTTTCATAGAATTTGTGGTTTTCTCTTAGCACATCCCCTCTTTCAGCAATCATGCAACACGTAACCATTTTCTATTAAAATAATGAAATTTACATTCATCAACCTTTTGTACAAAAGTCCATCAAATCAAACATTCACACTTTTAGGTTTTCCATAGTTCCTTGGCTAATATAGTTATATTTACAGACTGGGGGAAATAGGGTGTTACAATTCCCTCCCACTTAAAGGAACATCGTCCTCGATGTTTTATCTGTTAAGATGAAATGTATGTATAGGAGTAAACAAAATCAGATATGCCTGTCTCATGGCATGCTCCATTTCCCACATAGCCTCATCTGGGCCAAAGTGTTTCCACTGCACCTTGACCCGTGCAATGGTTCAGTTCATGAGTGAGGTTTCTTTCCTATCTAATATGCATTGGGGTTCTGGTAGCAATTCTCCCTCCGGCTCCACCTGGATCACAGACCAGTCAATTATATGATTAACATCATGTACATATTTGTTCAATAATGAAACATGAAAAACATTATGTGTCTTTATAGTTGTAGGAAGTGCTAGACTATAGGCTACATGTCCCACTCTATCTAAGACTTCAAAGGGTCCACAATACCAAGGTGCCAATTTGGCACAGGCTCCCATTCTCAGGGAACTCTTCCTGGGTCTAACTCTGAGATACACATGGCCTTTGGTCTTGAACTCTAAGGGAGTTCTTTTCCTGTTGGCATAACTTTTCTATCTATCCTACGAAATCTTCAGATTTTGCTTTATCTGAATTAATTGTTGTTCCATTTCTTTTAGCATGTCGGGTCCAATTGTAATTTTATCCACTGGATTATTCCATATGATTGGAATCTTTCACTATCTACCATAGAGGGCTTCAAAAGGGCTTATCTTCAAGGAAACCTGATAACCGTTGTTGTAGACAAAATTTACCAATGGTAGGTAGTCTTCCCAGTTCTTAGGCTGATGCATTACATGCATCCTTATAATGTATTCTACTATTTGGTTGACTCTTTCTTTCTGTCCATGAGTTTGAGGGTCATAAGTTGTGCTGAACAATAATTTTGTCTCAAAACCATCCATTAGGGATTTCCAAAAGCTTGAAGTGAATTTGGTATCTCGATCAGATACAATTTCCTTGGGCATGCCATGTAGTCTAAATATCTCCTTCATTAAGATGTTGGCAATATCTATGGCCTTGTAGGTTGACTCGACAAGGATGAAATGGGAAGACTTACTCAGTTTTTCCACCATAACCATGATGTCATCAGTTTTCTTGGTCGACTTTGGTAATCTGATGATGAAATCCATGGATATGGTTTCCCATTTCCATTCTGGGATTGGTAGGGGTTGTAACAATCCTACTAGATGTCGGTGTTTTGCCTTAACTTGTTGTCATTCTAGGAAATTAGCTAGCTAGTTAGCTATGTATTTCTTCAATCCAGGACAATAGAATTGTTTCCTAGTGGCCACGATCATCTTCTGATATCCTGGGTGACCAATATATGGTCTCTTATGTAGTTCATCCACTATGAACTTCTTCAAGTTGTCACAGTTTGGAATATAAAATCCATTTATGTAAGTCAACAGCCCTTCCTCGAGCATCTAGTAGCCTTCATACTTTAGCCCTGTAGGCTATTGCCTTAGGTATGAAGTCACAATATTGAAGAATACATCTGTCTCTTGTGCATTTCTGACTCTTTCCCTGACATCCATTTTGCAAGTTCTTACTATTGCTAGATGAATCACTTTTATACTTCTCCTAAGGGCATCGACCACCCTATTTTATTTTCCTTTCATGTGTTTGATTTCGTAATCGAATTCACTTAGGAGAACCATCCAGCTAGCTTGCCTGGCATTGAGTTTTGGTTGATCAAACAGGTGCCTCAACCCACAATGGTCTGTCATAAGAACAAATCTCCTTCCCAAGAGGTAGTGCCTCCACATTTTCAAAGCATGTACTATGGCATCCAACTCTAGGTCATGGGTCACATAATTGATCTCATGCTCATTTAATTTCTAGGACGCGTAGAAAATTACATGTCCCTCTTGAATAAGGACTCCTTCGAGTCCTTCCTTGTAGGCATATGTACACACGAGGAAATCATTATCCGGGTCTGCAATATTCAACATGGGTGCATGGGTCAGGAGGTATTTCAGTTCCTGAAATATTTCTTCACATTTTGATGTCCAAATGAATTTGATCCCCTTTTTCTGAATGGTATTGATTCGACAACCAATCTTGGAAAACCATTTTATGAACCTTCTATAGTATCCTGCTAAGCCCATGAAGGATCTGATATCTGATACATCCTTTCGGGTAGGCCATTCCATAATAGATCTGATATTATCGGGGTCCACTAACACCCCTTCCTTAGAAATGACATGGCCTAGGTAATGGACTTTCTTCTGAAAGAAGTTGCACTTGCTAAACTTAGCGTAGAGCTCATGTTGTCTTAGTACTTGAAGTACAAGTCTAATATTTTCTTTGTGCTCCTCCCTGTTCTTGGAGTAGATTAGGATATCATCAATGAAAACCAATACAAATTTGTCTAGAAATTTCTTGAGTACATTATTCATCAAGCACATAAAAGTGGCGGGGGCATTGGTTAACCCAAATGACACCACCACGAATTCTTAATGACCATAACTCGTCCTGAAGGTTGTTTTGTGGATGTTTTCATCCTTAATCCAAACTTGATGGTAGCCAAATCTTAAGTCTATCTTTGAGAAGATGGAAGCACCTCCCAGTTGGTCAAACATGTCATCGATTCTTGGTAAGGGGTACTTGTTCTTTATGGTTGTCTTATTGAGTTGTCTGTAATCTATGCACAGTGAGAGTGTGCCATATTTATTTTTCACAAACAAAACAGGTGCTCCCCAGGGAGATACACTAGTTCAAATGTAGCCTTTGTCCATCATCTCCTTTAGTTGTAGCTTGAGCTCAACCAGATCTGGCGTGCTCATTCTATATGGCGTTCTAGATGTTTGTACCACTCCTGGTGTAAGTTCTATTGAGAAGTGGATATCCCTTCTTGGAGGTAGACCTGGTACCTCTTCTGGGAACACATCCTTGTGTTCTCTTCATATGGGGTGGTCGTCTAGGTTTGGTTTGTCATTCTCAACATATTCCAGTACCTGTATGGCATATAAGGAACACCCCTTTTTGCAATACTTTTTCATTTGAAGGGTTGATATTTGTCTCACTGAGACAGACTTCAGAATCCTTTAGAGGGTCGTTTTTCTCCCTTCTTCATTTACACATTCTAAAGTTTTATGATAACAGTCCAATTTACTTTTATAAGCAACCAACTAATCCATACCAATCAAAATGTCATAAGATCCTAGGGGAAGTATGTTAAGGGTCGCTTGGGTGGGCAATCCACCCATGATGAATTGACAGGCTGGTATGACCTATGCCACCTTTCTTTTGGTACCAGTGTCTAATCGCACCAACCATGGTTTAACATGTCTAATTGGTTGCAGTTTACACTTATCAACAGTATGAGGGGCCACATAGATCAAATTAAAACCTGGGTCAATTAAAATAGAAACTAGATGGTTGGCGATCATACCTTCCAGCTCCCCTAGTGAAGCTTGGTGGTCAGCTTGATTATTGTACAAAGATGCATAGATTTGTGGCATGCTCCTAGCCACATCATTGACGGTGGTATATTATTGGATATTGTATACTCTCTTATTGTTATGTTGTCTATGTGGGAAGTCCCTCAATCTATGATCTTATCCACAACCCCATCATTTTAAGGGTTCCTTCTTTAGGTTATCGATCTTTTCTAGGACTGTCTTAAAAGGTTTATTTCCACTTTGAGAGGGGAAATTTTGTTGATATACACTTCTAGTAGGAAGGCTCCTTCTAGAATCTTTTCCATAGTTCTTAAATCTTGAGGATTTAAGCTCCTTCTTCTGGAATCCTGAACTACTGCTCTTCTTCCAGTCCTCATGAGGTCTTATCTTACTCCCAAACTATTCATAACAATACCTCGCCTTCCATATAGTTTCTTGTAAGGTCTTTGGTTCGTTGAACTCAATCCTGTCCCGGTAGGTCTGAGGTAACCCACTAATGAACCATTGAATTTTTACTTCTTCATCTTTTATGTAGGGTACATACCTCAGTAGTTTAAGGAATTTGTTGACAAATTCATCTATGGTGAGCTACCCCAGCTTGAGTTCATAGAATTCCTTAGTCTTCCCATCCATGTATTTATGTGACAGATACTACTTCCTGAAGTATTTCTCAAACTGTTTCCATGAAAATTCCTTCTCATGGACTCCTTTCACATTCCTAAGGTCTTCCCACCAAATGGAATCCTTTCCATTCAGGTTAAAGATGGTTATTTGAGCCTTCAAGTTTTCAGAGTAGTCATCGAATCTGAAATATTTCTTTAAACCAAGCAGCCAAAATTCATCCTCTTCTCCCTTCCTAATATCTCCATCAAAAGAGGGTGGTTTGGCTTTCTTGAATTCTTCAGTATCATGATTTTTGGAACACTTCAACTTCTTTCCTTTCCTCTGAGAATGTGAGCTTTCTCTGCTACTAGAAGATCCTTCATATTTTCCAGCTTCCTTTCCAGAGGACTCTACTGATGAGTGTCCCCTACCTCCAGGTTGGGCCTTATTCGAGGTGCTTCTCCTAGTGTGGTCACTTATGAAGTCATGTTTTTGGATCTTAGGTGGACTTTGACTTCTCTTCTTATGTCGTCGGTCCACATGACTGGTTGCGGGTTTGATCCAGATTATTTTCGGCATGAAGTGAGAGCAGAGATATAATAAAGAAATGCAAAGTGATGTCGTAGATATTAAATAATATAACATAAATGTATTAGTGATGCAACCATATAAATATATATACAGTAGTACACGATTTCTATTAATGAAGGAAATGTACAGAGACTGTAAAAATATAGAGTGAAAGATTCGCTAGAATGGTGGCAGCTTATCTCTGAGAAGAGATGTGACGGCTACTCACATTCGCAAGAAGATGATTACAATGAGGCTTTGAAGGCATTTTTTACAATTAACAGGAATGCCAAAAGTCCTAGACATCCAAAAACCTAACCCTAGGAGATGAAGTATCAAAAGTCATGTGGGCCCCATTTGGGTAAGTTAGTGCATCAACTTCCCGAGGTCGTAACTTTTGCATATGATCTTCGCTTTAGGCACATGATAGCCCGCTAGAAAGGTATCATCGAGGAGATTCATTTTGGGGCCTAAATCATGACTTTGACTATTATTGAGTTGGGTCGATCCTGAAAAACCTTCATTTAGGCCCTCAAAATGGCCCCGAAAGTTAAAACCTGCTAAAAATAGTAAATTGCCAATATTGCCAGAAAACTGTTTTGAGCCAGTTGGAAAAGGTGGGTGGCCATCAATATCCATATGGATAAATCCTCCCTCCTTAGGAAGAAATGGTCTCCATTGCGTTGAGTTCCTGGGGGAGAGGGAAAAGCGTTTGTTGAATCTGCATCTTGGTGAGTTGCTTGCCTTGCTGGAGACGTCGCACTGCTTAGTTTGTGGAAGTTTTTCACGAACCTGTTGAGGTTGAGTCTCTTCAACAAGTCACAATACATGAGAGAAAGGTGTGCAGAAGGAATCTTTGCATTTTGTTGCAGCCTTGTGAACCTGCTTCTGTGGGATAGAAGGTGCTTGGGGCGAGGCTGTAGTCGTTGCAGTGTCCTTCTGTTCTCCTTTTGAACAGATTCTGAAGAAGCTAAATTTTGCAGTATGAGATACTACTTTGCGACACTTTTTAGGTGGAACAGTAGTGGGAACTACCTTTAGTATTCTATAGAGATGAGCCCCCAAAGTGACAATGACACTACGAGGTCGAGACTCATAAATAGCATGGTGCTTCCACATATATGGCTAGAACAAGAGAACATCACAGACATCCAGTGGGGCAACATCACATAATACCTCATCCTTGAAGGGTTGGATGTCATATGACAATCAACACTATTGGCTGACACAAAGATCTCATCCTTGGAAAAGCCACCCAATGTTGTATGTCTGTGGGTGTGGTGTTGTCGACAATCCCAACTGTTTGACAACCTCTGCTGAGATGAGGTTCTTCTGGCTTCCGCTATCAACAATAAAATGCAGTGGGGTCCCCTTCACCCACATCTGTGAATGAAACATGTGCTCCCCTCTTCAATATCTGTTGGTTCTTCTTGTTGAATTGTTGTGGTCGCGACAATAGCAGTGGGGTTTGCGTCAATGATCTGTCATTTATCGGCATTTTCAGAATCAGATTCGGAATCAGGTTTCGTCTCTTTGTCTTTGATCTCGACCACCAATGACTGTTTTGAGCGACATTCATCGGTCTTGTGCCAGGGGATTTTGTGGAAATCACACCATTTTTCGGTGTCCTTCTTTGTCTTCCCATGACCCTTCTTTTCTTGTGTCTTGGATTGGTTTTAGGGAGACTGTTTGTTAGGGATGTCTTTTTCATACTTTGGTTGTTGCGGATTTGCAGACCTGGACTATCATTTGTTTTGGTGCTTAAATTTCTGCTCGATTTTAACAGTATATCAGTAGGCAGCACCGAGTGATGAGATGTCCGGAAAATCCATTTCATTTTGGATGTATCTATGTAGAGCCCCATGGTATTTCAAAAACAAATGTCATTCAGAGTCTTTGATACCCAGCTTGGTGCGCAAGGTATGGAAGGTATTGGTGAACTCTAGGACTGCTTGGCTCCTCTCTTGCTGCAGTGTGGTCCATCTCATGTACCGGTCCTCATAGTTGCCAATAGGGTAATATTGTTCCTTTACCGCATCCACAAAAAAATCCCAACTGGGATCGGCCCCATATATTTTAGACTCCTTTGTGGAACTCTGCTCCCACTAAGTTTCCCACCAATGTTTGAAATGGGGGAGAGCTTTAAGGAGTGCGAAGGTGATCTTTTCTTTGTCAGAAAAATTGTGAACAGAGAAATAACCTTCTAGCAGATTTAACCATTTGTCTAGGGCTTCTGCATCTATCTGTCCTTGAAATACAGAAATATCAAAATTAACTTGTACCTTGAAAGGCAAGGTGCCTCCAAAGAGGCCACTTGATGAAGATGCACCTGTTGCTATCGACAGACGTTGAAGGATGTGAGAAAAATTGTCCATCATTTCGTCCCTCTGTCACGTGAGAGCTTGCTCAAGCAACAGACTAATAGGATCATCTTCTTTGTCGTTTTTCTTTTCTTCCGCCATCGCGGGTTTATTGGATGTGCGATAGCGATTGTATTCAAGAGAGACAATCTCAATACCCAACTTGCTATACTCATACCTCGTCGGGGACATGGACTGAAAAATGATCAAGAGTAGCCTGCTCTGATACCATTGATCTGGATTATTTTTGGCACGAAGTGAGAGCAAAGATATAATAAAGAAATGCAAAGAGATATCGTAGATATTCAATAATATAACAAAAATGTATCATAGATGCAACCATAAACACATATATATAGTAATACATGATTTCTATTAATGAAAGAAATGTACAAAGACTGTAAAAATACAGAGTGAAAGACTCGCTAGAATGGTGGTAGCTTATCTCTGAGAAGAGATGTGACGGATACTCGCATTCAAAAGAAGATTATTACAATGAGGATTTGAAGGCCTTTTTTACAATAAATAGAAATGACAAAATTCATAGACATCCAAAAACCTAACCCTAGGAGATGAAGCATCAAAAGTCATGTGGGCCCCGTTTGGGTAAGTTAGTCCATCAACTTCCCAGGGTCGTAACGTTTTCATATGATCTTTGTTTTAGGTTCATGATAGCTCGTTGGAAAGGTATCATCAATGAGATTCATTTTGGGGCCTCAATCATGCCTTCAGCTATCATTGAGTTGGGTCGATATCGAAAAACCTTCATTTAGGCCCTCAAAATGGCTCCAGAAGTTAAAACCTGCTAAAAATAGTAAAATGCCAAAATTGCCAGAAAACTGTTTTGAGCCAATTGGAAAAGGTGGGTGGCCACCGATATCCATCTAGATCAGGGTTAATGCTATATTTTCCTCTGTATTTTGGTCAATCTCTGCAACAAGACTGCGTTAATTTCTGTTTGTTTTTCTTTCTCCTTTATCAATCTCTCGTTGTTAGCCTCGCAACTCTGTAATTTGGCCTTGAGGCTCCTTATAGTTTCAGCCAGATATGGAGGGGTTTCCAATGCCCTCCTTTCGTCATATTCTTCGTCTCTATTGTGGGAGCCATCCCCCACTTCATGACACGTCACCATCCTTTATTCTTGAAATTTTCCCGTTATTTAGTGACTGCTCGAGTGTTGTCAAAAACACTTATTGTTAGCTAACAGTCTATTAGTTCGTGAACAATACATGGTTCAATTTCTTAAATGCACACACACAATAGAAAGTTTCATTCTTTTTTTTAATAACATTTTTAACCAAACTTTTTAAGAAAGAGGTAAGGTAGAGTGTCACTCTTTTAAAAGTACTCCAAATAGAGTTTTTAAGCGACTTGTCCATGAGCCCAAGTAGGCCAAGTGTTGTAACCATGCTCTGATACCAATTTCTAGTACACCCACGATGGGGATAATATATATATAAAAAAAAATTCATCCTCCTTATAGGAACAAATCCTCTCTCTCTACGGGTTCTAATTTAGACAGTTGGGGAACCAACTCGACCTTCTGGTCAAGGATCTCTTATTCTGGAGCCAAATGACTCTTTGAGACCTTGATGGTCTCGTTCTGTAATTAAACATAGAACCTTTTGACTACCTGGTGCAGGGCTAAGGATACCCACGACCTCTATGTATGCACTTCTGAAATGTAGAATTTTAGGTGCTAGTTCCTTTTCTATTAACCCCCTCCTTCATATGACCTTGGGCTATGATCTCTTGGAAAATATGTGATTTTGGGTGTGTCAAAGGGTGGTTTTAAACCAACCCACTTTTCTCCCCACAATTTACTACAAAGAGCCATGTATGCCTTTGGCAATACCGTGGTTTCAATTGTGGCTCGCTCAAGGAGAATTAAGACCCGAGCATGTTCTGGCCCCATAATTCTTCCCGAACGTCGATCTCTTGCTTTTGGGGATGATCCGTGATCAACGACTTCTATCTATCCTCCTTTTTTGTCTTTCACGTGCCTTCATAGACCTCCCAATCCGTCGACACATAGCTCCCTTCCCAATTGATGGTTATGATTGGTTCTAACTCTCCGACCTTCCAGAGTTTCAACTCTCAAATTCTCACTACCTCCTCAGTAGCTATCTTCCAGAGAGGAAGATCTGTTGACATGTATTCTCCCTAATCAATGGTTGTGCTCCCACTTTGGGAATTTGGCCTCCCCAACCAGATCAACAGTCATACGACACCCTTCTCGATGAGCGATCGAGATCTTCTCCAGGTCTTCAGACTTTTCCTCCTCCTCTTTCCTCCGGAGTTCTAGATCTAGCACCACATGTCCTCCTTCACATCGACGACTCTTGTCGCTTCAGATTTTCGGACTTCAAAAATTTCAAATATCAACTCTCACGTTCCTCCAATGACTTTTATCCGGAGTTAATAATCTACTAACGTGTGTCTCCCCTTAGATCAATGTCTATGATCACTTCGCGTCTCTGGACTTCGGGATTCTCAAGTCTCAACTTTCACTACCTTTGAAGTATGCAGATTTCTTCCATGTGTCCTCTTCAATCAGACGGTTGAAACTTACTTCGGGTCTTTACCCAAAATCCATAGATTCATGCCACTTGTTCTCCAGATCTGACGGTTCATATCTACTTCGGATGATCCGATGGTTGATGTTTACTTTGGGTCTTTACTCGGAATCCACATATTCATGCCACTTGTTCTTCAGATCTGACGGTTCAGATCTACTTCGAACGATCTGACGATCGACGTTTACTTCAGATATTTTCCTAGAATCCACAGATTCATGCCACCTTTCCTCTGGATCTGATTGTTCAGATCTGCTTCATCCCTTTGGTGCTTCGGTACTTTGGCTCTTCGGTGCTTCAACTCTTCGGTGCTTCGACTCTTTGGCTCTTCGGCACTTCGACGCTTCGATGCTTCAGCGTTTCAGGCTTCGGGAGTTTCAACTCTCAATCTGAAACTCTTGAAGTGATTTCTCTGAAGTCTACGATCTGTCATCATGTGTCCCTCTGGATATGACGGTTCAAATATCCTTCCACTCTCCAGGACTCGGGAACCTCAAATATCAAACTTTATCTTCTCTCGAAGTATGCAAATTCCTGCCACGTGTCCACTTGAATCGGACGGTTGAGGCTTATTTTGGGTGTTTACCCAAAATCTACAGATTTATGCCACCTATCCTCTTGATCTGATGGCTATGAATTACTTCGGGACTTTACCCAGAATCCATAGATCTACGCCACATCTCTTCTGGATCAGATGATCCAGATTCTCCTCGGACGATACGATGTTTGAGATTTACTTCGGGCAATCTGAAAACTAAGATCTGCTTCGAATGATCAGACGATTGAGATTTACTTTGGCTATTTCACCTCCTCTTGGTCCATGAACTTCCCGAGTTATGGATCTTACGCCACATGTCCTCCTTGACGATGGATGGTCCCAAAATACTTCGAGACTTCAGAAATTTGGTAAGTTCTCTTCTCCTGTGTGTGTAAAGTGCTAAGGTTAGTGCACCTTTCTTAAGTCAGAGGGCTATTGATACTCGGATTTGTGATCCTCGACGTTCTATTTATCTGTATACATGATTAGTTGTGAACATTTAAAAAATATGCATTAGGAACATCGCTTGTTTTTTTTTTTTTTTAAGTAAGATTGTATAAAAGTCTGTCAAAATCAGAGAGTACAAAGAACTTCCATGGTTTCAAGCTATAAAAACTGAGCTTCCCTTAAGGGGAAACCATCTCATCCAGCTGAACCACTTCATAACTTAATTCTTAGACTTCTACTGACACAAATAGAGTTCAAAATTATGGCCCCTAATGGAGGTCATTACAATTGTACAAAGTGTAAACATAACCATAATAAACATAGACAACTGCCTGAGAGGTGGCCAAAAAGGTGGCCATGCATAAAACAAAGCAACAGAAAAATCACAGATATGGGTTTTAGTGCGGCCACGCGTCCAGGAAGAAGGCGTTGAATGTCGAGTCCTTGGGAGGAGTCGACTCCTCCTCTACTAGTGTCCCGTCCTGTTGCATGGAATCCTCCAGTTGTGGTGGCACGTTCTCCTCTTGTTGTATGTCCTCCAGCCGAGATGGAATCCCTTGCTCCTCGTGGTCTGGCTCGGTGTGGAACAAATTTTCCAGTGAGTGAGGTGGTGCCAACACTGGTGTCAAATTTGGTTCTGCTTGGGCTGCCTCTGCTGGGAGGTGAAGAGCACCCTGCATTATGGAGAGCAAATGTAGGAGTTGAGAGGATTTTTCATCCTGGGTCTCCAAGCGGAACCGTAGGTCATCCACGTCCCGATGCAAGTCGAATACTAGGCTCTGCAACAGTGTGAGCCATGTTTTCCATTCACAATTTGGATCAGCGTTAGAACCATCTCGAGAGTGGGGTTGCTAACGTGAATTTTGGCTGGCTTTTGGACCATCCATCTGATATCGAGCATCGAGAGGTTGGGCCTGAAGCGACTGGGAGGCCAAATAGTTAGGAGGAGCCAATGGGCCTGGGTGTGAAGCAGAGGCTAAATTTCCGGAAGGTCTTGGGTTGTAATCCAGTGAGGCTCCTGAGAAGTCCATCCCCTCCATTCTGTTGGCAAGGGATGCGGAGAGGGGCGAGATATTTTCTGGAGTGTCGGTCAACTATGCTAGGGAGGAGGACGAGGTGGCTGACGAGGACGAGGATAAATGGGAGGGAGCAAGCGGGGGACAAAGGACCAAGCGGGGTTGGCTTGGCTACCAGGTCAACCCTCGTTTAGACTTCCCCCGAAGCCTGGGCATCTCCGAAACACCGGGAGAGAGAAAATGAGGCAGGAACAGACCGAGAGAGAACGACAATAGAGCATGTGAAGGCTGGGCAAGAGGCCGAGCTCTGAGGAAAACAACTAGGAAGGAATGAGCCATCCAGAGCTGCTGATGCAATTCAAATAGGCTAAGGAGCTGGTGTAATTCCATAAATAACCGCACGCGCAGAATAAAGTTCGAATGAAGGTGTTGGTCCATCTGATGGAAAACAAGGTAGACCAAGGTGCACTAAGAGTAATGGCGCCCTCCCTCAATCGAGCTGAACTTAAAGGCATGAGGAAGGTGGGAGGGAGTGGCACGCGGTCGTCACGTGGTCGACGCCACAGAGGCTCTCTCCTAGCTGCTCCTCTCGACGTGTGTGCTCCACTAGCACCCCATCCGGGGGGGAACATCGCTTGTTATTAGCGTCTACATGTGGGATATCTGTGTGCTAGCTATG
The DNA here is from genome assembly GCA_010110895.2 of Picea sitchensis. Lineage (NCBI taxonomy): Eukaryota > Viridiplantae > Streptophyta > Pinopsida > Pinales > Pinaceae > Picea > Picea sitchensis. Next base: position 23,472 of record SNQJ01S0050870.1, read on the forward strand.
CCTAAATATCCAACATACATACAATATTATGGTTCAATAAACACATTAGTTACTAATGTCTAGGCTATTAATGAATTAATTAATAAGTTGTCAATTTGAAGTTATATTATATGAATATAAATATCATCAGTAAGATAAGCATTCAATAACTTTGGTCATTATGTGTGAAGTAATATTATATTAATATAAATATCATCAATAAGATAAGAATTCAATAAGTTTGGTCATCAATATAAGCAATTTTTAAATTGTCTTCAATATTAAGTTATATTAAGATGAGGTGGAGAAAATGGAGCAAATGTAATATTGGGAGGCTTTGTTGGAGTTAGAAATCTAGATTGAAAGCAATCATGACAATAATTTCAAATGTAAGTGCATCATATCCTATTGTAAACATAGTAATGTGAGTTTTAATGGGATATATATTTTGAAGAGGATGCAATTGAGTGAGTCTTAATTGTCACAAAATTGATGAACATTTACCTTCTTTATATTGAATTAGTTTGAATTTTTAAAACTTTAATACTTACATCATTTCTTATTTATCTAAAATTCCAAACAATACTAAAAAAATTTCTTATATAAAAATAAATGGTGTTTATTATAATCTTTCTTCATTAACTTTATATTTATATACCCATTTTAATAATTCTACTATGTTTCATTTACCTAGAACTATTTATAAATAGGATAACAAATATGGTCACACGAAGATGCTAATACATTCCTATATTCATTCTTGTAGATGTCACAAAGTCATATATAGGTGTGTGTCCTTTATAGATGGACATATGGAAAGGACTTATTAAGTGTCATATATATTACACTATGAAAAATTGTCACAATAGATCATACCATAGTTTCTAAAATCAATTATATGTAATGTCTTGTTTTAAAATTAAGATTTAATTTACTATTTGGATAAGAAAACAACATAAAATGCTTAAGAAAATAACATACCAACCATGAACAAAATTAACATACCAATCATGAACATAATTAACATAATTAATTTTGTTCTATTTTTGTCATATTTAATTCTGTTGATCCTGTCATTTTTCATAAAATGACAACAAATCCAACAAAGATAAGAAACACACATCAGTTTAGATATGTATTACTCTTAGTTATAACAACATATCAAACACACATCATAGAACATGAACAAATCTTCTTGTATGAGTCATAACCCTATATTATGTTGAGATCATATAGATGTGTAGAGTAGATTAACATAAGTTGAATGTAAAGGATGTTGTTGTATTTGTATTAGTACTGAGTTAGAACCAATCCCGTAAATATGAAAAGGTATAAGAGGTGCATATAGGTAACATATGAGCACAACCAAGATAGGTCTTATTCATATCATATACTAGGAGTAGTACCCTAATCGATAAGAATGCAACATCAGTGTCATTGTGAACGAATATGATGGAATTACCTCTAAGAAAAGAATGCAGTGTAATTCAGTTTGTTCACAGGGCTTGTTGTGCTTTCATATCATATTATCTCATCACTTCATCATGTTCAACCCTATACAGTTAGCTGGTATGATTACAACAGGTTTGATTCATGGTTTTGTACACTTCGTTTATCCCTATTATTTCCATGATTGTAATTTTTAACTAAAAATTTAAATTTCCTAAAAATTTAATTTAGAAATACTATTAGCAGAGAAGTGGAGTTTTTGTCAACGTTGTACTTATTTTTCTCCTATTGCAACAACTACTATAGACATATTTTGTATTTCAAGCTTTTTGTTAGGTCTGTTAAATATTGTGATATGTACTAGGTCCTTTATGGTGATGTTTCTATACAGTTGTTTTCAGTGTCTAATTTTGTTCAGTTTGGGCACTATTCAGGGTAGTGGTGGCCCTGTAGCAGTCATGATTAGCCCTTGGTCTCATTGTTTATAGTTAGAATAGCTTGTTTGTGTCCTGCCCTAAATTTTACAGTCTCTTCAGGCCTCTGTCTATTTTCTGCAACTCTTTCTATTTGCTTAACGGTCGTATGGATTTCCTATGGAACTGGGCCTTTGTTATTGGTTCTAGATCTACTTATCCTGTTTCTTTAGGTACTACATGGACATGGCCGAATATGGCCCTGTCCATGTACATTGACATGCCTGAATTCAGGCATGTCCCTATACATGGACAGGGCCATATTCGTCCCTATCCATGGACAGGGACAGGTCCAAATTCGGGCTTGTCCTTGTACATGGACAGTGCAAAATAAGGCCATGTCCATTTTTAACTAACAAATTTAAATTTTCTAAAAATTTAAAATTTTAACATATTTGAAATTCGGCCCTGTTTAAAAATTTAAAATTCGGCCTTGTTTAAAAATTTAAAATTTAAACATATTTAAACATACTTGAATCATGTTTAAAAAATTTAAATTTAAACATATTTAAACATAGGGGACAGAGCCATATTTGGCCCTGTCCATGTACAGGTACAGGCCCCATTTTGGTCCTGTCACTGTACATGGACAGGTTCGAATAAGGCCTTGTTAACAATCGAAAAATAACTTCTAAATTCTAAAATTTAAATAGAAATTTAAAATTTAAGCCCGAAATAGAAATTTAAAATTTAAATTCTAAAATAACTTCTAAATTCTAAATTCTAACTTCTACATGGACAGGGCGAATAAGGCCCTGTCAACATTCTAAACAAAATTTCTAAACTCAAATTTTTAACTAAAAATTTAAATTTTCTAAAAATTTAAAATTTAAACATAATTGAAATTCGACCCTATTTAAAAGTTCAAAATTCAGCCTTGTTTAAAAATTTAAAATTTAAACATATTTAAACATATTTAAACATATTTGAAACATGTTTAAAAATTAAAAATTTAAACATATTTAAACATAAGGGACAAGGACATATTCGGCCCTGTCCATGTACAGGTACATGCCCAAATTCAGGCCTGTCAATGTACATGGACAAGGACGAGTAAGTCCCTATCAACAATCTAAAAAAAAAATTAAGTTCTAATTTAAAATTCTAAATTCTAAACTATAATTCAAAATATCTAATCTAAACATACATGGACTGAACGCCCGCAACTCCAACATCCGCCCGCTCGCTGCTCCAACGTCCACAACACCGCCCATCCACAGAAAATACTGCCCGTCCACCCGCAACAAACAAAAAACACCAAAAAGGAACGTTGTTCGCCAACACACCAAACACCATACACTAACATGTATGAACTAACTAACAAATCACAAAAACTATTGCAGGAGCGATGTGCGGGTAATATATAAACATTTTTTTGGCCGAAGTAATCTTTCAGCCGAAAAGTGTTTTTGACCTAACTAATCTTTCGGTGGAAAAGATGTTACCGGATGAAAAATATCCATCTAGCTAAAATTTACACGAAAATCGAGGGCATTGTTAGGGTGTCGTTCGATTTGACGTTCAAAGGTTTGGCCAAAACATTTTTCGGTCGAAAAAATAGGACTTTCACTCTAGCTAGTAAAGATGCATTTCTCACTTCTATCATCCAGTTTCTTCCTTAATTTAGAAGGTATGTGAGCATATGCTATGCATCCAAATGTCCTAAGATGAGCAACATTTAGCTTTGTCCCACTCCATGCTTCTTGAGGGACCTTCATCTTGAGACTGGTGGTTGGAGATATATTCAGGAGATAAGCTGAGCATGCTACTGCTTCAACCCAAAATGTATTGGACAGGCATTTCTCTTTGAGTAGGCTTCTTTCTAGGTTCATTATTGTCTGGTTTTTCCTTTCAGCCACTCCATTTTGTTGTGGAGTATACCTGGCTATAGTTTTCATGATGATACCTTCTGATTTGCAGAAATTTGCAAATTCTTTGGATCTGTATTCTCCTCCTCCATTCGATCTCAGTGATTATATATATTTACCACTCTGTTTTTCAACTTATGCTTTGAATTCTTTGAACTTTGCAAAAGTTTCAGACTTATGTCTGAGAAAATAGATCAAAATTTTTCTGCTAAGGTCATCAATAAACATTAGAAAATAAACGCTACCACCTATTGACTCTGTTTGCATTGGTCCACATAGGTCAGTGTGAACTAGCTCTAAGTGTTGTTTGGCTTGAGTGGAGGATTGTGGAAAACTAGTTCTCTTATGTTTTCCAAGAATGCAAGACTCACATGGGAGATTTTGCTCTTTGAAGACAGGGAGACCTTTGACCATGGAGTGCTTATGTAGAAGACTTAAACTCTGAAAGGGTATATGTCCAAATATTGTATGTCAAACCATAGTTTCATTGGGGGTGGATGCACTTTTTGCATATGATTGGATCGGATTTGCAGTTTTGAGTCTTAGGGGAAACATTATATTCCTGGTCATGTGGATTTCAGAAATCAACTTTCTGATGGGGCTTTTATCATATATCCTACATGATGCTCCTTCAAAAAGTACCTTATAGCCATGTTCAATTAGTTGTCCTACACTTAATGGATTATGAGTCAGATCCGGAACATGATAGACATTGTGTATGTCTTTCTTTACTTTTTGTTTAGTAAGAATAGGTACAGTTCCTTTTCCTTGAAATTTGATGACGGAATCATTTCCAAGTGTAATATCATATGAAATTAAAGAATCAACGCATGGGATTAAATCTTTGTTACCTATCATGTGATTGTTGCAGCCACTGTCCTACAACCAGAGATCTTTATGTTGTTCTTTAGTCTTGTGGCATGAGAGGAACATACCATCTGAGTTTTCTCCTTCATGATTTGAGATGTGTGCTCTTCCTGAGAGTTGATCTCCTTGCTTATTCCTTCATTTAGATTCATAGTGCCCACACTTTTTGCAGTAATAGCATTGTATGCTTGATTTGTCATTTGATCTTCTCCCTCTGCCTCTTTGAGGCTGAAAATTTCGACTCTGGTTTTGTTGTCTGTGATTTTGGAAATTTTGATTCTGGTTCTGTTGTATGTGACCTTCACTTGAGTGATGGTTACTTGGAATTCTCCCTCTTCCTTGGTGACCTCTACCTCTACCTCTGCCTCTCCCTCTGTTGAGGGATAATTGAGTCTTGAAGGTATTGGCTATTGACTCATCTTCAATATGTAGTCTAGTCTCATGTGTCAATAGAGAGCCCATTAATTCATCTGTTCAAAAATTTGACAGATCCTTGGATTCAAGGACGGTTGTAACAACAATTTCAAATTTCTTTGGTAGGCTTTTGAGGACTTTCTCAACAATTCTTTGATCAGGCATAGCTTCACCAGTCAATCTGATCTGGTTTACAATTCCCATGACTCTGGTCATAAACTGATCAACGTTTTCAGAGTCTATCATTTTTAAAGTCTCGAAATGCATCCTCAAGGTCTGCAGTTTGACTATTTTGACCCTATCATTTCCTTGGTAGGATGATTTAAGGATGTCCCAGGCCTGTTTTGAAGTAACAACGCTTGTGATTTTTTAGAAAATCGAGTCATCCACTGAGTTTTGAATCCAATTTTTTTTCTTGTTTTCTCTGTTCCTTTGTGTTGCCTGAGCATTTCTTTGTTGGTTTGTCATGGCAGCAAGGTCTGATGGATCTGGTTCCACATATCCAAGATCCATTGGATCCCAACACTCTTGTGCTTGCAAGAAGGATCTCATTCTAAGAGACCAAAACTCATAGTTCTTTCCAAGAAGAATCGGTCCTTGAGTTGGTCCTAAATTGCTAGAGTTGGCCATCTTTAAAAAAAAATAATAGAAAAAAAATGTTAGAATTTTGTATGCTTACCTATTTTTTGTGCAAAACAACCAGGTCCGCGAAATCCTCTGTGTGACTTTGGGTCGAAAAACACAAGGATGACCAGTGCTTTGGCAACTCTAACCCTCTAATGGAAGAATTGGGCTTTCTGAGTTTACTCAAGAGCCAAAAAAAAATTGAAGTTTAGCTTCTCATGTGACCGTGGGCTGACAAAACAGACACTCTGGGTCTTCCAGCGACGGGCGTTTCAATGTTGAAGGTCTCAATTCCTCTGAATAGCCGAATGGACAAATAACAGTCTTATTCTAAAGATCGAAGGTCCTCGCTGAGTTGAGATCAACGATCCTCAATTACTTTGGGGCTTTGGGTGATATTCCTTTCTAGCGTGTTACAAGGATCAACGATCCTCATTGATTTGAGATCAACGGTCCTCAAAAACTTCAGGAATTTGGGCTTTGAGGAGTTTTCACCGCTTTTAATCGCAAAAATCGTGAAGTGCCAAAGTGGTGAATTGTTCGAAGAGAGAGATCAATATGATGGTACTTAGGCCTTTGCAAATGAAAGACCAAGATCTTCTTCGGAACTCCAGCATTTAGGAGTTTCCTTTTGCTAATATGCGTAATCCTCCAGAGTGTCAAATCTTTGAAGTGAAAGATCTACCTCCACATGGCCTTTTGATTTTGATGACTGAGATTTATTTTGAAACTTTGGCCTTCAGGTGTTCCGAGTTTCACAACATAAAAAACTTCCAAAGTGTTAACTTTTTGAAGTGACAGATCTGTCGACGTGTGTCCACAACATTCAAGGGTTCAGATTTACTTCCAGACTTCGAGAAGATATCTCTCCACAATACCTTCCGAGGTGCTAAGTCTCCAAAGTGAGGGATCTGGTGCCACATGTCCTTCTTGATGGACGGTCCAGATGAACTTCGGGCTTCAGTCCTTCGGGAGTTCTAGCTTCTCATATCCATCCATATTCCGATGTGATCATTGCCAAAGTGCATAATCTTCAGCCTTGTGTCCACTTCGATCAAAGGTCTGGATCTACTTCGGCTCTTCGAAACTTCAAAAGTCCTTCACTCCTCAGCTTCTGCTGGTTTCCTCCCGGAGTACGAGATCACCTGACATGTGTCACTTGCTTGAAGATCAACGACCATGAGTGATTGTAGAGACTCAACTAGGTCACTCTTCAATTTCCTTGTCGATCGCCGCAAAGTGAAGATGCTCATCCATAGTGAGATCAATATGTGTCGTTGATCTGTTGATCTGACAAGATCAATGATCTTTAGCAATTGCAAGCTCACAAATTGCTCGTGCGTAAATTTCCGCTCCTGTAACACACCCACGATGGGGCTAAAATATATATAAAAGAATTTTGTCCTCCTTACAGGAATAAATCCTCTCTCTCTACGGGTTCCAATTTAGACAGTCGAGGAACCAACTCGGCCTTCTCATCAAGGATCTCTGATTCTAGAGCCAAAATACTCTCTGAGACCTTGATGGTCTTGTTTTGTAATTAAACATAGAAACTTTTGACCACCTGGTGCAGGGATAAGGGTACCCGCGATCTTTGTCTGCGCACTTCTGAAATGTAGAATTTTAGGTGCTAGCTCCTTTTTCGTTAACCCCCTCCTTCATATGACCCTGGGTTATAACCTCTTGGAAACTATGTGATTGCAGGCGCGTCCAAGGGTGGTTTTAAACCAACCCACTTTTCGCCCCACAATTTACTACAAACCACCATGTATGCCTTTGGCAATATCGTGGTTTCAATTGTGGCCTGCTTAAGGAGAATTAAGACCCAAGCATGTTCTAGCCCCGCAATTCTTCTCGAACATTGATCTCTTGATTTCAACAATGATCTGTGATCAACGAATGCTATCTATCCTCATTTCCCATCTTTCACGTGCCTTCTCATACCTCTTGATCCATCGACACGTAGCTACCTTTCCAATAGACGGTTATGATTGGTTCCAGCTCTTCGGCCTTCGAGAGTTTCAACTCTCAAATTCTCGCTAGCTCCTCAGTAGCTATCTTTCGGAGCAGAAGATCTGCTGACACGTATTCTCTCTAATCAATGGTTGTGCTCCCACTTTGGGACTTTGGCCTCCCCAACCAGATCAATGGTCCTATGACACCCTTCTCAATCAATGATCGATATCTTCTCCGGGTATTCAAACTTGTCCTCCTCTGTTTTCCTCTGGAGTTCTAGATATGGCGCCATTTGTCCTCCGTCACATCGACAACTCTCATCACTTCTGATTTCCAGACTTCAGAAATCTCAAATATCAACTCTCGCCTTCCTCCAATGAATTTTATCCAAATTTAATAATATACTAACACATGTATCCCCTTGGATCAATGGCTGCGATCCCTTCGCATCTCCAGACTTTGGAATTCTCAAGTCTCAACTTTCACTCCCTTCGAAGTATGCAGATTTTTGTCGCGTGTTCGCTTCAATTGGATGGTTGAAACTTACTTCAGGTCTTTACCCAAAATCCACAGATTCATGCCACTTGTTCTCTGGAGCTGAAGGTTCATATCTACTTCAAACGATCCGACGGTCGACGTTTACTTCGGGTCTTTACTCGAAATATATAGATTCATGCCACCTGTTATTCGGATCTGACGGTTCAGATTTACTTCGGACGATCCAATGGTTGACATTTAATTCGGGTCTTTTCCCAGAATCCATATAATCACACCACCTGTCCTCTAGATCTGACCGTTCATATCTACTTCGGTCCTTTGGTGCTTCGGCACTTCAACTCTTTGGCACTTTGGCGCTTCGGTACTTCGACGTTTCAAGCTTCGGGAGTTTCAACTCTCAATCTAAAACTCTCGAAGTGATTTCTCCGAAGTCTATGATCTGTCATCACGTGTCCCTTTGGATCTAATGGTTTAGATCTCCTATGGCTCTCTGGGACTTGGGAACCTCAAATCTCAATCTTTACCTTCTCTCAAAGTATGTGGATTTCTGCCGCGTGTCCACTTGAATCGGATGATTGAGGCTTACTTCGGGTATTTACCCAAAATCTACATATTTATGCCACCTTTCCTCTTGATCTGATGGCTATGAATTACTTTAGGACTTTACTCGGAATCCACAGATCTATGCCACGTCTCTTATGGATCAGACGGTCTAGATTCTCCTCGGACGATTCGATGCTTGAGATTTACTTCAGGTGATCTGACGATTGAGATCTACTTCGGATGATTGGATGATTAAGATTTACTTTGTATATTTCACCTCCTCCTGGTCCATGAACTTCCAGAGTTATGGATCATACGCCACCTGTCCTCCTTGACGATGGACGGTCCCAAACTACCTCGGGACTTCATAACTTTGGTAAGTTCTATTCTCCTTCATGTGCAAAGTGCTAAGGTTTGTGCACCTTTCTTAGATCAGATGGTTGTCGATCCTCGACGTTGTGATCCAACGGCCACTATCGCTCCTCTTCCTAAGCTTCTTACTTACTCCGACTTAGAAGATTTTCTAAGTGCTCGAAGGATTTGAACTTTGCTCCTCCTACGAGCCTGTCTCCTGGATTTCGTCTGTAGTCCTGAAATCACTATCTCTTCTGAGCTTGATATCCTTGAAGATTTTTCCATCCCATGCACTCCTTGCTTTTCAGGTATTGTGTCAAACTCAAATCGAAGGTCAACGACGATCGAAGGTTCACATAAATTGAGGGGCCCCAACATGTGTGCTCTTTACCAGAGAGTTCGACCTCCGCAATATGGAAAGTGCTCACTCGATTCTAGTCTAACCGGGATCGTTGATCTTCCAGCCTGTCGAGATCACCAACAAGGGTGAATTGCAGGCTGTGAACTAGCACGTCTGCTATTTTCACAGTCACACTCCGTAGTGATTCCCCACCCTTGATCTTCGTTCATAGATTGACAGTTCATAGCAATTGTGGGGTTCAACTTGACTATCATGCAATTTGACATCTTGGAGCCTCGAGCTCCAAGGTTCCTAGACCCAGGTCATGTGGATATTCATATAAATATTGGGCTATGATCCCCGCTCTTATTTGGGTTTTTGGTTAAGGAAATACGTGCAAGTTTAGAGTCTCCTAGAATACTGATCTGAAGGGAACACCTTCCCAAATTGTAGAGATTTAAGCTATGAATCAACGGAAAGTAACTTGTGAGGTTACCAAAATGGTAGATATTCCGAGAGGCTTGCTCTGACTCCGGAACGATGATGTAAATTCTTGGGGAAAGCACCTTCGAGTGATTAAACCGGGGCATATGGAAAATCAAGCAGAAATATAGGTTCTCAATGGAATGAATGCATACACATAACTTAATCATTTAATACAGAGAAAGAACCCTTTATAGACATGTAAATACTTGCATGCATCCATTATTCACAATTCAAAGCATAAGGCAAGAAAACACTTATTAGAACCATAGAGCGTGATGCGACTGCTAAAAGGGTTGCTCGTTTCACTGGCCACCCCCGAGCTTAAGCCACGATGCTTTGAGATTCAATCTCTTACTTCCAGCTCAACAGAAGTTAGAGACGAAGGTTACTCTCCTTCTCCCAATACAGAAATAGATAAGGATGAAGGTTACTCTCCTTCTCCTGGCTCAATCTCTATTTTCTGTGATCAAAACTCACTGTTCCTCTTTTAGTCCTTCCTCGAACCCGAGAGTTTTCGCTCTCGACTCTTCTTTTTTCCACATGTCTTCCTCTGCCCACCACACTTCCTTTCTTTCCTTCCTCAACAATATTGTGTGTGGCTCGAATTCCCAGTCTGTGGTCAGGTTTAGAAGCCTTATGGATGGGCGGTATGGCCCATCCCCTCATTAATTCTTGAGGAGGTATTCTCACCTACTAGCCCGACTACAATTCATTCATGGGTCAGACAGTTGTTATGATTTGAGAAATTAACTCCAGCATGGAATTGGTTCAGTGGAGGTTAACGCAACCATTCTGGGTCCCCTCCACCACCTTTCATAGCATTCATGGTTTTCTCTTAGTACATCCTCTCTTTCAGTAGTCATGCAACACGTAACCATTTTCTATTAAAATAACGGAATTTACATTCATCAACCTTTTGTACAAAAGTCCATCAAATCAAACATTCACACTTTTAGGTTTTCCATAGTTCCTTGGCCAATACAGTCATATTTACAGACTGGGGGAAACAGGGTGTTACAATTCCCTCCCACTTAAATGAACATCGTCCTTGTTTTTCTATCTATCAACATGACATGTATGTACATGAGTAAACAAAATTGGATATGCCTGTCTCATGGCATGCTCCATTTCCCACGTAGCCTCATCTAGGCCAAAGTGTTTCCACTGCACCTTGACCTGTGCAATGGTTCAGTTCCTAAGTGAGGTTTCTTTCTTGTCTAATATGCATTGGGGTTTTGGTAGGAATTCTCCCTCCGGCTCCACCTGGATCACAGACCAGTCAATTATATGATTAACATCATGTACATATTTGTTCAATAATGAAACATGAAAAAAATTATTTGTCTTTACAGTTGGAGGAAGTGCTAGCCTATAGGCTACATGTCCCATTCTATCTAAGACTTCAAAGGGTCCACAATACCGAGGTGCCAATTTGGCACATGCTCCCATTCTCAAGGAAATCTTCCTCGATCTAACTCTGAGATACACATGGTCTCCTGTCTTGAACTCTCAGGGAGCTCTTTTCTTGTCGGCATAACTTTTCTGTCTATCCTAAGAAATCTCTAGATTTTGATTGATCTGAATTACTTGTTGTTCCATTTCTTTCAGAATGTCAGGTCCAATTGTAATTTTTTCCACTGGATTATTCTAGCTGATTGGAATCTTGCATTGTCTACCATAGAGGGCTTCAAAAGGGATTATCGTCAAGGATTCCTGATAACCATTGTTGTAGACAAACTCTACCAATGGTAGGTAGTCTTCCCAGTTCTTAGGTTGATGCATTACATGCATCCTTAGAATTTCTTCTACTATTTGGTTCACTCTTTCTTTCTATCCATCAGTTTGAGGGTGATAAGTTGTGCTAAAAAACAATTTTGTCTTAAAACCATCCATTAGGGATTTCCAAAAGCTTGAAGTGAATTTGGTATCTCGGTCAAACACAATTTCCTTGGGCATGCCATGCAGTCCAAATATCTCCTTCATGAAGATGTTGGCAATATCTATGGCCTTGTAGGTTGACTTCAGAGGGATGAAATGGGCAGACTTGCTCAGTTTTTCCACCACAACCATGATGGCATCATTTTTCTTGGTCGACTTTGGTAATCCAGTGATGAAATCCATGGAGATGGTTTCCCATTTCCATTCTGGGATTGGTAGGGGTTGTAACAATCCTACTGGATGTCAGTGTTCTGCCTTAACTTGTTGTCATTCTAGGCACTTAGCTAGCGAGTTAGCTATGCATTTCTTCAATCCAGGACAATAGAATTGTTTCCTAGTGGCCGTAATCATATTCTAATATCCTGGGTGACCAATATATGCTCTCTTATGTAGTTCATCCGTTATGAACTTCTTCAAGTCGTCACATTTTGGAATATAAAATTCGTTTATCTAAGTCAACAACCCTTCCTCGAGCATCTAGTAGCCTTCATACTTTAGCCCTGTAGGCTCTTGCCTTAGGTATGAAGTCACGATATTGAAGAATACATATGTCTCTTGTGCATTTATGGCTCTTTCCCTGACATTCGTTTAATAGGTGCTTACTACTTCTAGATGAATCTCTTTTATACTTCTGCTAAGGGCATCGACCACCCTATTTTCCTTTCCTTTTATGTGTTTGATTTCGAAATCAAATTCACTTAGGAGAGCCATCCAGCTAGCTTGCTTGGCGTTGAGTTTTTGTTGATCAAACAAGTGCCTCAACCCACAATGGTCTGTCATAAGAACAAATCTCCTTCCCAGGAGGTAGTGCCTCTACATTTTCAAAGCATGTACTATGGCAACCAACTCTAGGTCATGGGTCACATAATTGATCTCATGTTCATTTAATTTCTAGGATGCGTAGAAAATTACATGTCCCTCTTGCATAAGGACTCCTTCGAGTCCTTCCTTGTAGGCATCTGTACACATGAGGAAATCATTATCGAGGTCTGCAATATTCAGGATGGGTGCATGGGTCAGGAGGTATTTCAGTTCTTGAAATATTTCTTCACATTTTGATGTCCAAATGAATTTGATCCCGTTTTTCTGAATGGTAGCGATTGGACAACCAATCTTGGAAAACCATTTTATGAACCTTCTATAGTATCCTGCTAATCCCATGAAGGATATAATATCTAATACATCCTTTCGGGTAGGCCATTCCATAATAGATCTGATATTATCAGGGTCCACTACCACCCCTTCCTTAGAAATGATATGGCTTAGGTAATGGACTTGCTTCTGAAATAAGTCACACTTGCTAAACTTAGCGTAGAGTTGATGCTCTCCTAGTACTTGAAGTACGAGTTTAATATTTTCTTCATGCTCCTCCCTGTTCTTGGAGTAGATTAGGATATCATCAATGAAAACCAATACAAATTTGTCCATAAATTTGTTGAGTACATTATTCATCAAGCGCATAAAAGTGGCGGGGGCATTGGTTAACCGAAACGACACCACCACAAATTCATAGTGACCATACCTAGTTCTAAAGGTTGTTTTGTTGATGTCTTCATCCTTAATCCAAACTTGATAGTAACCAGACCTTAACTCTATCTTTGAGAAGATGGAAGCACCTCCCAGTTGTTCGAACATGTCATCGATTCTTTGTAAGGGGTACTTGTACTTTATGGTTTTCTTATTGAGTTGTCTGTAATCTATGCATAGTCAGAGTGTGCCATCTTTCTTTTTCACAAACAAAATGGGTGCTCCCCACGAAGATACACTAGTTCGTATGTAGCCTTTGTCCATCATCTTCTTTAGTTGTAGCTTGAGCTCAACCACCTCTGGCGTGCTCATTCTATATGGCGTTCTAGATGTTGGTACCACTCTTGGTGTAAGTTATATCGAGAAGTCGATATCCCTTCTCGAAGGTAGACCTGGTACCTCTTCTGGGAAAACGTCCTTGTATTCTCTTAATATGGGGTGGTCGTCTAGGTTTGGTTTGTCATTCTCAACATATTCTAGTACCTGTATGGCATATAAGGAACGCCCCTTTCTGCAATACTTTTTCATTTGAAGGGCTGATATTTGTCTCACTGAGATAGACTTTTGAATCCCTTAGAGGGTCATTTTTCTCCCTTCTTCATTTACACATTCTAAAGTTTTATGATAACAGTCCAATTTACTTTTATAAGTAACCAACCAATCCATACCAATCAAAAAGTCATAGGATCCCATGGGAAGTATGTTAAGGGTCGCTTGGGTGGGCAATCCACCCATGATAAATTGACAGGCTGGTATGACCTCTGCCACATTTCTTTTGGTACGAGTGTCTAATAGCACCAACCACGGTTTAACATGGCTAATTGATTGCAGTTTACACTTATCAATGGTATGAGGGGCCACATAGCTCAAATTAGAACCTGAGTCATTTAAAATAGAAACTAGATGGTTGGCGATCATACCTTCCAGCTCCACTACTGAATCTTGGTGGTCAACTTGATTATTGTCCAAGGATGCATAGATTTGTGGCATGATCCTAGCCACATCATTGATGGTGGTAGATTATTGGATATTGTATACTCTCTTACTGTTATGTTTTCTGTGTGGGTAGTCCCTCAATCTATGATCTTCTCCACAACCCCAACATTTTAAGGGATCCGTCTTTAGGTTATCGGTCTTTTCTGGGACTGTATTAAAAGGTTTATTTCCACTTTGAGAGGGGAAATTTTGCTGATATACACTTCTAGTAGGAAGGCTCCTTCTAGAATATTTTCCATAGTTCTTAATTCTTGAGGATTTAAGTCCCTTCTTCTGGAATCCCGAACTACTCCTCTTCTTCCAATCCTTGTGAGGTCTTTTCTTACTCCCAAACTGTTCATAAAAATACTTCACCTCTCGGATAGTTTCTTCTAAGGTCTTTGGTTCGTCGAACTCACTCATGTCCCGGTAGGTCTGAGGTAACCCACTAATGAACCAATGCATAACTTCTTCATGTTTTATGTAGGGTACATACCTTAGTAGTTCAAGGAATTTATTGACAAATTCAGCTATGGTGAGCTACCCTAGCTTGAGTTCATAGAATTCCTTAGTCTTCCCATCCATGTATTTCTGTGAAAGATACTGATTCCTGAAGTATTTATCAAACTGTTTCCATGACAAGTCCTTCTCATGGACTCCTTTCACATTCCTAAGGTCTTCCCACCAAATGGAATCCTTTCCATTCAGGTTAAAGATGGTTATTCGAGCCTTCAAGTTTTCAGAGTAGTCATGGAATCTAAAGTATTTCTTTTTACCAAGAAACCAAACTTCAGCCTCTTATCCCTTCCTAATCTCTCCATCAAAAGAGGGTGGTTTGGCTTTCTTGAATTTTTTAGGATCATGAATTTTGGAACGCTTCCGCTTCTTTCCTTTCCTCTGAGAATGTGAGCTTGCTCTGCTACTAGAAGATCCTTCAGATTTTCCATCTTCCTTTCCATAGGACTCTACCGATGAGTGTCCCCTGCCTCTAGGTTGGGCCTTCTTCGAGGTGCTTCTCCCAGTGTGGTCACTTATGAAGTCATGTTTTCGGATCTCAGGTGGAATTTGACTTCTCTTCTTATGTCGTCGATCCACATGATTGGTTGCAGGTTTGATCCGGATTATTTTTGGCACGAAGTGAGAGCTGAGATATAATAAAGAAATGCAAAGAGATATCATAGATATTCAATAATATAACAGAAATGTATCAGAGATGGCACCATAAACACAGATATACAGTAATACACGATTTCTATTAATGAAAGAAATGTACAATGACTGTAAAAATACAGAGTGAAAGACTCGCTAGAATGGTGGCAACTTATCTCTGAGAAGAGATGTGACGGCTACTCGCATTCGCAAGAAGATGATTACAATGAGGCTCTGAAGGCCTTTTTTACA